>WAAE01020578.1:0-79259 GCA_013400495.1 Nicator chloris | reverse complement strand
CCTCCTGGTAAATTCATTTTATGAAATTGAAAAATAATTATTGAAGTTTTATCCATTTGGATCTGCATACTCTCCAGGATTTAGTATCCTGTTAGTCACCTGATGAATCCTAGTTATGCATCTGTTCAGATGAAAGCCACTCCATCCTGTTGTCTTTTGTATATGTTCAGGTTTCATATTTATTTATTATTGTAGGACCAAAATGGAATGTAGGTGCTAAGATTCAAGTATGTGGCATCTTTACATATTGACAATTTTTCTGCACCATTTTTTTCGTAATGGCGTCTAGCATTTAATTTACTTTCTTGAACACTGCAAAATATTTCTATAGAATTATCAATTGTAACTCTCATGGCTACTTTTCATATGACTTTTGGATGGTGGAGCTCACATGATGGAAAGTTTGCAGACTTTTTCTGAGAACGGTTCTATAGGACTAATTATGACTCCTTAAGAAAATTGGTTTAGGTGCTGTTTACAACAGTTTATTATGACTTTGTGTGTCTGGACAGATAAAAGAAGCAGAAGCCAAAGCTGCTCTTGAAGAGGAGAAGCGAAGACAACAGGTATTAGCCTTTCTTCTTCCTCATCCACCTCATCCTCACCTTGTTCTTGTTAGTAAATAATGTAATTTACATGCAAGTAAACATGTATAGTTTTCAATGTGATAAGCACAGTCATTCCTGTCAGCTGTTACCATACTCTGTGTGCTGTTAAATTATTGACTAAGGTTGACGCCACATTTTCCCAAACAATTGTCATAATTTTGTCCAAAATGATAACTTCGTACTACTATAACTTTGTATAATGTAATTTATATTTAAAATGCTAAGTACGCTTTATTTTAATCAAACACTTTATACAGCATAAACACCACAGAATACTGAATAGCCTCTGCAAGGTTTAAATATTGGGTATAGCTCCCGTTCTCCCTCCTATCATGAAAAAACAAGGACAGCTAGATGAGTCTTTGTCCTTCAAGGTCTCTGGGGGAGTGGGAAATGTGTATTTACTGTAATTGCTGTTGGTGGCGAGGGTATGTGGTTGGCATTATAATCCACCAAGCTGCTGCGCCAGCTGCCTGGAGGTGCTGATACTGATCATATTCAGGAAAACACTGTAAGCTCAGCTGGTGGTGATGGCTAGGTCAGGTTTGTCATCTGGAGTCTGCATGCCTTCCAGCCAGTTCATGCATGTGTGCCTGTGCCTGAGTGAGCATTTGACACCAAATCCTATTCCATGTCCAGTGTGTGCTTTCTGACTCCTTTTACTTGGTCATCACAGCATCTATGTATTTAGCTTACACTTGTGTTTTCACCTGCATGTCACACTCTGTTTTTATCAGGGATCAGTGGCTTGCTCCTTTCTTGAAAGGGGGCAAGGAAGGCTTGCAGAGCTGATCCACTTGTGCCATTTCCCCAATCTCACTAGGATAGAGAGTTTCTCTGGGTCACAACTTCTGTTATACACACTTTGTAATCTAAGAAATTAATGAAATTGTTACATCTAAAATGCTCTGGCAAGGCCTGTTTTTGTTTGTCAGAGGGGAACCTTGTCTGCTCATCCTGCAAGAAAAGCATGGTTACGCATCTGTTGTCCAGAGCACCAGGCACTGTTTTGTGATCATCCTGCAATGTTTATTGTAACATTCAATTCTCAGGTGTCTAAATTATTGAGCACATATTCCCTCATATAACTCCTAGACAGTTCATCTAATTTTTCTTGTTCTCTAAGCTGACCCTGGAAATGTTCCTTCTGGCATATAGGTCAGGAAGTGTAACTTACACATGTCTGAAACATTATTCAGATGTCTGAAACAAATTGGGCAGAGGAAATCTGTAGGTGGTGGTTCTGCAAGCTAAGTACTGAAGTGTGCTAATGGGCATTTAAACATGTAAAGAACATGCTTACAGTCCTAGAGTTAAAAGCCAAAGTTGCTGATGTTTGTCTTGTACTGATTGTTTTCATGCATTCCAGAAGGCATCCCACCCAAATACTAATGATTTCTGCTCAAAATCGCTTAACTTACAGTCCCTCTAGTGAAGTCTCAGTAAAGAGGCTCCTCTGAAACAGTAGCGGATTCACTCTACCAACACTGTGTGCTGGATTTTGGCTGGGTCCTTTAGCAGTGATTGTTTCTCTCTGCAGTCACACCACCATTGCTTTCTACTTGTACATTCTCTGAAGTCTCACAGTTCCAGCCCAACAGTAGTAACTTTATGCAGTATATGGCAACTGCTCCTGCACATGTGTTTTGTGATGGATGCAACTTCAGGGATAGAAAACTTCACTTATCTATAACAAACCCTATTAAAGAGTTAATTAAGAGTTGTTAGTTACTTAGTGCATTAGGAAACAGTAGGACAAAAACAGTAAAAAAAAAGACAAAACAAAGTGTAAACAAAGGGACAGCTGTAACTAATAAATAGGCTCTAGAACTGCATACAAGTACTAACCTCAACTACTGCAGCCTTTTTATGTAACATTGGTTCCCATCCAGTTAGAACTCATAATCTGCCATCTGTTGATGGAAACTGGAGGACATCACTATCGTACGGTGTTGGGTCACATTAAGAGTATATTTTTGAGTGTACTCCCTTCTAACAAAAGCTTGTGTCTTGTACCACCTTCCTCAGTGTCATTAGCACATTTTTGTAGAGGCTGTTCATCTATTAGTCACAGTTTCTTAAACCTATTCTGATTAATACTTCATTAAATGTTTTATATACAAATTAGTGCTCTAGTAAGTCTGTGTATTTATATTTTGATATTTCCTATATTTGGTAGCAACTTTTACTGATACCATTTACGGATGGAATCACTAGTTTCTTAGTGGAAGAGACGGCTTGGCTAAGCTTCTTGTCATGGCCCTAGCAGCCAAACTTTCCCTCTGCTTCTAATTCAGAGGCATCCTGTGAGGCCAGGGTTTTCACAATTGCTAGAGGTGGAAGAAAGATCAGCGCTTCGATTATTTAACAACTGACCAAGCTCTCTCTGTCCCTCTCCACTGTAAAAGGTTTGGTTAAGTTTTCAAGCTAACTGTTTAGAGTTTCAATAATGGAAGTTAGCGTCTTGAACCTGAAGTATCATTTACTGAGTTATATGAAAGATTTAGTTTCCCTTTTTTTGTGTACAAAGAAAAATTTTTAACAGATCTTAGAAGTTAAAAAGTCAAGTGTTCCCCTCCCCTATTAATAAAAATATATCCTCACTTTCAGAAAATATGCTTTGTCACTGTTATTTGCGTTAATTTAGCAACATTTTCCCATGGGAATGCTACTCCTTTCAGTGCAGGAAGAATATAGTGAATAACACATGAAAGAATAAAATCCAGTGCCTGAGCAACACTGAACTACGTGTTTTAAGTATACAGTTTAAATATATACATTTAATTTTACTTCTATTATGCTTATATACAAAGAACTTAGGTTCTTATCTAAACAGAAACCCTAGGCTTGTTTAGCTTGAAAAATTAAGCTTGTTTGAAGACTGGGAACAACCATTACTTCAGAGGCTGTAAAGGTGACAATTCAGGAATGTGACACTTATACAAAATCTGTAGGTAGCTTTTCAAGGGTAGTGATGGCTTCTCTCTCATATTCTGTGCCTACAAATCTTTTTTCGTTCTGTGTTTTGGTTTTTTTAATTATATATTTATTTTTAGGTTTTTGTAGAGTTTGCTAGGAAAGTAATTCAATAGCTATTACATCATTTTGTTTGAGCCCTTTATTTTAATTTAACTATTGCAATTCATAGAGCTTTCTGCTTTTAAAATGTACTGATCACAAGTGTATAGTAACTGTAGAAGCCCCAAATTTTACTTAAGTGTCTGTCTAAAATAAAATACTGCCATATTGTCTATAAAACCATAAAACCTCTGCCCTTGCCTCCAGATTTTGGATTTTGAAAAACTGTTTTATTAAAATACTTTGCTTTTCTAAGGGAGGATTAGCTAGTTGAGAGTAATCTTGTTTCAAATAGGCTGTGACTTTGTCTGAACCCTTCTCCCATATCATCAGAGAAGTGCCAACAATTTCTGTGTTTATTAGGTACAAATGAATAGACATCAAAATAGGTCCCTTTCTCCTTCTAATAGTGGTATCTGGCACAGGAAGGGAAGAGCTGCTTTGTGAAACTCTGACAAATATTTGCTGTCAGTGGAGGAAGACCAGACATCAGGCAACCTTGAGTTCTGAGGGAAAATTTTATTTACTGAACTACGACTCTGTCCATTTCCCAAAACAGTCGTCTTCTTGGTTTTTTTTTAGTACACCTACTGTATTGTCTTAGTCCCTCTTCCTGGCAGCACTGCAGCTGTAGTCACATAGATTTATTTCCTCTTGTGGCCAGGCTTTGTCTCTGTTCACTGTCCATGATTCCTCTGCTTCAGCTCAGTCTTGCACCTTTTGCCCAGCCAGTCCTGGCTTGCTGTGGTCTGCTACTCCCATCTCTTTTCCCTTTCACTCCATCTGGTTTCTCAGCTCCCTAGTGCCTTGTCCCATGTTTTCTCTAGTAGCTAACAGCTTGACCAAAAATCCAGATAATCATCAGATTTTTTCTGATTTTAGTGTGTCTCAGGTCTTTAGAGCATCTCTTCTAATTTTCCTAGCAATTAGGTGCCTTCTCATTGCAGCCTCATCCTAGTCTTCACTCTTTATTCTAAGCTGCCTAGTTCCAGTTTTATTTCAGCTTTGTACACCCAAATGAGTTTTTTTTCTGTATTCTCTTGATGCTCTTTTAAAAGAATGTGGAGGGGGATGAGGAACAGGGATCAGAGATCCTAATGTTTCTTCCAGACAGGACCCTGAAACTGCCATTCTTGTTGGAAGCTTGGCATTGTTACTTTTGCAATTGTTTTGCTCCATTTTTGGGCCTATAGGCGTGTGCTTCCTATTGGAGGATATTATATACCTCTTACAGTCATATGAGTGATTAAATGTTCAAGTTCTAACACCTAGCAAATGGAATATTTTTCTGTGTATCTAAGATTATAGCAATTCATCTAAAATTTAATGAGCATGCAAATATAAAGAATTGAGGAAAATAGCATAGATTTTTAGTTACTTATGGTTCTATGAGTTTATTTTTGGCAGAGTGCATCTTTGTTATGAGGGGAGGTCTTTGAAGATTTCAGCGTATGCCCTTATAGAAGTTAGTAAAGTAGGTTAAATGCAAGTGTGTTTTTTAGTAGGAAAAAAATGTATTTTTAACATATTTCATGGAAATAATCTTATTTTAGCTTAATGTATTCAGCCTGAGTTAAAAAACTAAGCATGCTGAACTTCAGCTAGCTACATTTTTGGTAATGTTTTTATAGGAAACTAAACAATGGATTAATACTTGAAAGCAACGCGCTTTTTACCTGTGGGATGTGGTGCTATCATCTTATCTCTGAGATGTGTAACTTCCATTGGCTGGCAGTTACTTCTATTAACTTATATTTGGTAATGTTACTTAAAACCTTCACATTTCCTGGTTTTTAATTCTGACACAAATGTCAATTACTTGTGGTTCTCTTTACTTAGGCTGAACTGGAGGCTTTTGAAAACAGATTAAAAGGGCGAAGAAAGAATAAGAGAAGAAAGGATGAGGTAGAAGTTGAACAATCATCATGGCAAAAGTACAAGAACCTCATTATGCTGCCAGTGTTCGGAGTTGCTGTTGTGATGGTTGCATGGCTCATGGTCTACAATGACTGAAAACAACTCGATGTTTAATATACCTCAGCTGGACTTCAGGTAGCTATTATTCCTAGAATGTTAGTCTGTTTGTAAGAGAACTTAATAAGCATAGATTATGTATGTATACTATTTGCTAAGAAAAATGCAGAGGAGGGAAGAAATGTCACCTTTTGTGTTATTACATACACAGCACAGAACTGAACTCAGACACTGAAAGTAATAGTAGGTTCTAGTCTACACTGAAGTGCTGATAGTTTGACTGATACTTGTTAACATCTCTTCTATTGGTAATGTTATTTCTCCTTGTCTCCATTTCATAATATTAAGGATAGCTTAGTATAAAATGCTTTATTGAATATATGTTTCCTGTAAAATCAGCTTAGTGGTTTATTGAAGGTTAGTGTTCCTAGGCTAATCTTTATGTTGTATCACACAATTATTTCTGTGCTTTATGCCAGTTTTAATTATGACAGCTAACAGGGAGCCTTGGGTCACTTAGGCTTGAATAATCTGCGGCCTTGTTCAGAGCTTTGTTCAGATAAAGGAAATGTGAACTGTCTTTCAATTCAGCTATATCACAAATAAAACAGTGGGCCCCCCTTATAAACTGTGGGGTTTGCTTTTTCCTTGTTTCACTCCACCCCTTCCCACTCTTGTTTCTTTAGGACTGAAATAACTGAAAAGTTCCTTTAGTGGGCAGATACACATGGATGAACATGGATGTGAAGAAGTTTCAGGGTGCAGGGGTGCATTCTCACTGTTGCCCAAATTGCCAGCATCAGAAAAACAATTTAAAATTAAACTGAAGAGTATCAGTTGACTATTCATATGGATAAATGTCAGAATTGGATGTTTGAATAGGTGTGCAAAATTGTAATTGGATAGTGTACAATACAGTTATATGATGTTCTGAAGCCATCTGGATGGTGCTTGGAAGTCACATTTAAACCATCTAGCTAAGCTTCTAAATGTTTAAATATTTTTTATTGTCAATTTTGAATACCTTGCTTTAAGTTATTGGTATTGGTTGGTAGAACTGAAAGGTTTTTCTCTGGCTTCAGGATTATCAGAGATACTATATAGTCTCAGCTGAGAGACTGCAAGTTAAATTCAGAAATGGAGATATCAGAAAACTGAATTTTTAAACCTCAGCTAGAAACCTTTTGCTGATACTTGATCATTGCAGGTTACTGCAAAGGGATTACAAGCCCCTGCAAAAAGTGAGTTGCATAACCAACAGATATTAGTATTACACCCTTGTAATTCAGGCATATAATTTCACCACAAATCCTGCAAAAGCAGTGGGACCATTTGTATGAGTTAGTAGAAAATGTTGCAGTTTGCTTGAAAGCTCTTCTAGTTGTTTTTCACTTACTTGTAAAGGGACCCATTATTAATTTGAACAGATATCCAATTGTAATTCTGACTCAGCAGCAAGAAAATAAAATAGAAAAGCTGCAAAAAGGCAGAAGCTTTTGATTACATAGATTAAGAAAACTGGGACAAAATCAGTTAAATTTTTCACAGAAGTTTGGTCAATGAGGAGAAAGGTGGGGAAAACTTGGTAATATGTAGCATGGATTGATGCTATTTTATAGTACTTTTTTTTTTAAATTGACATTTTAGAGATGCGTATTAGTTATGTGTCAGACCATTAGTATTTAAAGTTGTAGAATTAATTGAAATTACATTCTGCAAAGTTGCATCTCCATTGAATTTCTTATTTTCTATTATAAAAAGTAAACAATGTTTTCTATTGTTGCTTTAACTTTTTTTCTGTCATATAAATGCCTGGAAGATAATTCAATATATGTTTTCCTTAACAGAGTGAGGTGATGCTATTGTGTGACTGCATATGTCACTAAGTCTTCTGTCACTAAGGGAAAAAGAAAGATATTTTTGTTCAGATGAAGTAAAATGTGATGGGTTATCCTAAAGTACAAAAAGATACTTTTCTGGCTGAAATATGGAAATCAACATGGATGAGAACACTGTGGAAACAGCTTTTATCTTGCATGACTATCACTAATTTTTCTATTTACTTCTAGCTTTAAAATAAGTACAATGGAAAGTTTATCCTTGCTTCTAGAGCAAAGAGAAGAAACCTCTCTCTAGTGAGTTATACTAATTAACTGCATTTGTTATATGTTTGAAGAAGTTCTTAGTATTCTTATCTGCATATTTGTGGAAATACTGGAGGAGAAAAGGTTTCTCATTGATCATCTTCATTAAAGATGCTTTTTTACTATACAAATTCATTCTGTTCATACAAAGATATGTGTGAGTGGGCATATTCCCTTCCTTAAAGGATTTGTATCTCTTCTGAACCTTGCATATGCAAGGCATACCTATTTTTGAAATTTTATTCAAAATAGTTCTCTATATCTTACCCAACCATCTGAGTCATTTGCACTCTGCTGGTCTGCCTGCTGAACCAGATATTTATTTTTTGGCATAAAAAAAAGTGTGGGGGTTCGAGCAATCTGCAGTTTAATAAATCACTAGGTTTTTGTTTGTTTCTTTAAAATATTTTTATAATTAATATTTTACCTTTCTTTGGTCGGAGCTGCATGTTGTCAACAACCTTTGAAGTAAAATGTACAGAAAAAATCACCTTTTATTCAATATGAATGAAAGGTGGTAATTTTAGAAAATAAATTTTGAACTGAAGGTAAGGTTTGGTAGCAATTTATATGTAATGTACTGTTACATAATGCAATGAGCAAATATTTTGAATGTTAACAGCTTACAAAAAAGTGCATATTGATCAGTGTACATTAAAACAAATTATATAATCTGACCTGCTGTTGAAGGGAAATTACAGTGATAGAAGCCTGATGATGACTTAACATGAAGAATATTTAGCTATGTGTAAAATGAAAAAAACTTGGAGCTTTTCCTGATTCTGGATGCATTGTGGTAAAAATTTATCCTTCCACTGAGCCAAGGTTCTTACAACTGGTCAGTATGTTTGGGATTGGAAACTCCTAGGGCAAGTTTTTTTCCCTGTAACAATATCAAGTCCATTGTATGTGTTCATGTAATGTAAAAACCAAGTCAGACAATAAAAGTATCAAAAACAACTTGAAAATTTGTTTGTATAGTGAAGCAGCAAACTTCCCAGGTAATGATGACTGACATACTGCAGCCCAAGTTTTAGGTTATGCTTTTTGTCCCCTTCTCTGGCAGTCGTAGTTGTTACTTCTCAGATAAATGCTGGAATTATGTCATTGTGTTCGTTCGTGTTACTGCTCTGACAAAATCGTGAGAATGGGTTGGGGAAGTTGATTAAGATGAAACAAATGGGAGTGGACTTAGTAGATTTTTTTGGCCTCACAGGGAGAAATATAGCTGATTTATTAGACATTTGTGCTGACCGTAACTACTAGAGAAGGAAATGTTACTAAGCATAGCACCAAAATTTGTTCATAAAAGCATCTAGGTTTGATTGTGACTTTAAAAGCAGTATGTTTATCAGAACTCTGTGTTTATCATCTCAGCAGTAGTTCAGGCTCCAAAACGTATCTGCCCTGTGCCAGCTTTCTCTGAGTGATGAGCTTGTGTGTTGTGAGGTTAGAGCACAGAGATGCCTGGTCTGAAGTGTGTTCCAGTGCCAGGCAGTGGATGCTTGATGTGTGTGGCAGCTGCTGTCTGGTGCGTGCTTTAGGATGGAGCATTCTTGTTTGGACAGTTCATGTGTGATCCTGTCCTCATTTTCATTCAGTTTGGATATTCCTCTTCTGCTTTGGTTTTGTCCTGTTACCACTTGTTATCTATGAGCTTTTCAGTTGCTCCCTTTTCTTGCTTCATGAACATATTTGTATTCCTGTCTGCCCCTATTCAAATGAATTAGTCAGTTGTTCTAAAGAATTAGAAAATTAAGAACCTGTAGTATTTTGTATTTGCGAGGAAAAGAAATGCAAGGTTAAAATTAGGGAAAAAAAATCAAGTCAAACTAATTATAAGAGAATGAGATCTACTTCACTCCACAAAGATGGAAAGATGGTTAAATGTTAATGAATTATCTGAACACTGCATTAAGATGTCTATATGCCATGGTACCAGAAAACAAGTCTGTGGTATGGATAGTGTACAAATATGAACTGTGATACATCAAACTCAGCTGTAAGGCAGGCTAAGCAGCAGCTGTGTAGAAATAAGTCATACTCTGAGGGAACTGTGGCTTGATTCAACCAAGTACTATTTAAGCTAAATAATTGTTGCTCGTGCAGCGATTTCCATAAAATCACCAACAAAACCAGAACTCAGGCTTTCTTTGTGTTCTGCTGAATCATGTTGTGAAACTCCAGTTTCAGTGGCTCACCTATTGGAGGAAATTAGTATGAGATGAGGAGTCAAGATTGGGTTGGGGTTTCGAATTCACAGTTCCTGAGCTGAAGCCATCCTTAGCCAAGGCCAAGCTGGCTTTGCAGTCTGTGTCATGTACTGCAACTCTTAGATACAAGTTTTCATTTACTGTTATTAGAATTTTTGACAGGGCTACCTAATCCCTGTAATGAATCACAAATTATGGTTGGATTCCTGCATTACAGCTTGTTTTACATTAAGCAATATGAAGATTTTGCATAAATGGTCTTGCTTCTCTCTCTTTCCACGCTTTTCCTATTTTTTGTGCAATTGTTTTAAAACCACCACTGTTTTCCTCCAGATGCTGGAGGTTGGTTTGGAGAGATGTTTGGTTGGTTGGGTAAGAAGTACAGCACTGAAATACCATGAGCAGAAGCCTGTTACATACACTGGCACTCCAGAAGCATAGAGAACATTGTCTGCACCATAATGTTTGCACACAAAGTAACAGGGCCTAAATCTGAAGGTATGGAAATACAGGTATGGGAAAGAAACTGGAAAGAAAAGCTAAGAAGTGTTCATCTTATTTATTATTTATATATAAACATATATAATACCGTGTGTTCATATTTACAAATACAAACACTGATATGAAGGGTATCACCCTCACTGATTGTCAAGAGTGGTGATGGG
Organism: Nicator chloris; assembly: GCA_013400495.1. Lineage (NCBI taxonomy): Eukaryota > Metazoa > Chordata > Aves > Passeriformes > Pycnonotidae > Nicator > Nicator chloris. Next base: position 68,577 of record WAAE01020578.1, on the reverse strand, counting down.
GCTGGAAGCCATATTCATGGAGAGGTGGTGGCTCACATTTTCTTGGGTGTTTTCTGATTCACATTTTGAATGATAGCATTTCAGAAGTACTAAATCATGCACAGTAAAAACTGGAAGCCTTTCTGGTTTACAGATATCCTCTCAGAACCCAGCTGCAGTGCCAGTGACATCTTCCTGTGACTCTTGGAAGGGTCCTGAACTGTTTCTATTCTGGTAGCACACACTTCTGCTCATTTTGTACTCGTTTTACCTTTTGTCCCGTTGACTTTATCATTCTTGGGTAGTATTGGTGAGCACCGTTGTGTGCACAGACCGAGGCTTTAGTCAGACTTGACATCTTTGAATGCAAATACAGGGCAAGGGGACAAAATAGATCAAATGCAAGTCTTAGAAGCTGGTATCTCTCGGGGGTGGGACATTTGCTGTCATTTGCAGCTTCAGGCGGCACCTGTCTCTTGGCCTGAGAATTTTGCTTCAACAGATACGCAACACCCAGCGTATCCCTCCAGCTCTGGCTCGCTGGGGCCAGTCTGGACCAGGACTGGCGCGGGGACAAGGGGTAACTTCGTCGGGTCGGGTCGCCGCTGCAGCGCTTCCTCGCAGGGGAGGGACGGGGCACGGCAAGCTTGTCGCCAGCGGGCTGGGACCGGAGCCTTCCTGCGGGGAAGGAGCTGGAGAAACCTGTCGTTGGCTCCGGGAGGGTCCTCCTGCCGGAGCTCCTTCCCATCCGCTTCTGCGGTGCCAGCGCCTCTTTGAGCTCTTTGGAGCCTTAGAGGCTGGGCTGCGACAGGCCAGCCTCAGTGCTACGGAGGGAAGCGTTGCAGTCCCTGCAGGAGCGAAACTCCGTTCCTGAACTGAAAGGAAAGCCTTTGCCTGACCGTAACGTAAAACAAAGGGCAGGGAAGTCCACCCGGGAACCGCGGATGAATGAAGGGACCCGGGAGTCTGGCCCACGCTTGCCAATCTCCACAAGTGCGCGTCCGGGCGGCCCGGGGGCCAGGGGACGGCGGAGCCCCGGCGAGCCAAGGTAAGGGGTGCGAGGGGTGAGCTCCGCGGGTTCTTGCCCCTTACATCATCCCTGACTCAGGCTTGTCTAGCCACCTGAAGCCATTCGCAGCGTGGCGAGGCGTTCCTTCACCGGATGGAGGGGTGCAAAGGCTGTGCCCACTTCATCCGCCCTCCCTGGGGGACGGCTTTAGGGCGAAATTAGCAAGTGGGCTGTCTCTCAGCTTGTCCCCAAGGGGAAGAGCCTTGTGTGCGAAAGGGGTGGGGATGTAGCTCTTTCTCGCGGAGGTTTATTATTATTGGGTGGAGGAGCGGGGAGGGGGAGTCTGCAGAGCAGACAAAATGCGAAGCCCTTCCCGCAAGTGTGTCTGTGCGGGAGGCGAGTGGACGCAGTTCGTCAGAGACCGAGGTAGGGAAGGGTGAGGGGGCGGCCAAAGTGGAGAGGGGTCAGCAGCAGCCAGAGCATGCTCTCCACGCAACAGTTCCCTGCCCTGCCTGCGGAGGAGGAGCGCTACCGGCAGGTCCTCTCCGCCAGCCGGGTAAGGCGAACCTCAGCGCGCTCTCCTCCTCGCGGGGGGCCGCCTGGCGACCGCGGGCCGGGGGATTGGGAGGGCGGCTGGCTCCGCCGCTCGGCGACCCCCGGGCTGCAGGCGGGCACAGCGCGCACAGGGGACAGCCCCGGCCGCCGCCGGCCCAGCGGGCAGTTCCCGTGCGCGGCGCACAGCCTGCGCTGCCGCCGCGGGGCTGAGCGGCAGGTTGCTGGAGCAAGCGGAGAAGGAGCAACCCCCTGTCCGAGCCCGCCGAGCTGTTGTGGCGAGAGCAGACCCGTGGCTCGCAGGCAGGGACGGAGCCATGTCCCCCGGAGGCGCGGCTTGCGGGACGGCCGGGGACAAGTGACCGCCCGCGCCCAACCTGCCGCGATGGGGCCGTCCCGGAGCGCTCGTGTCAAAACTTGCGGGGACGCGGCGGGGACGGCCGTGTGGAGAGGCGCGGGATGCAGGTAAGCCGCAGCTAACAAGTGCTCGTTGTCGGCATCTCAGGGAGATCCGAGCGGCGCCCTCGCCCCGCTTTTCTCACCAAGCGCGGAAAATCCGCGGGGCTGCTGTGCCCATTAAATGCTCTACCGCTGGAAGGAGCGGGGAAGAGTTGGCCCAACCCGACGACAACAGGTCCGGCCAGGATTTGCAGGAACAAAGTTTGGGCTTAACCTCTGGCAGGGCTGTCATGGCAGCTCCATCAGCGGCCGGGCTCTCGGGGAGCCGATGCACCGTGACCCCGGCGCGGTAGTTGTCCCCCAGCATCGGCGGGAGCTGGCTTTTGCCCTTGCGTCGGTGCACCCTGGGGTCGGGTGGAGGGACCCCCACCTCCCTCCCACGGCTGTCCGGCAGGATGGTACCGCTGGGCGCCACCACGCACGGGAGGAGGTTATCCTGTACAGCGCCACAGAGGGGCCACTTCATCCTTCCAGGGAGAGCCAGCCTGTGTGGTTGCAAGTGTCCGAAGGGGATAGCGCGGGCGTGGGCAGTCTCCCAGCACACACCTGTGGGGAGGGATGAGGGGATCTGCCCTTGTGGGAGAGGCTGCATAAGAGGGGGCGAAAGGGAACTTGCCGGAGGTTGCTGCTGCGCTAGTGCGAGCTTGCAGGATGGGTCCCCTGAGCCTGCTCTTCCCTCCGCTGGCCGGGGCGGAGGTGTCTCCGCGGTGTCCCCGGCGCGGGTGGCGCTGTGAGGGGGGCAGGCGCGGCGGGGCCGCAACTGCACAGCGGGGCCGGTGTGGAGCCCACGGCCAGCGAGCAGGAGCGTCCGCAGGGACAGACCGGCTGCCCTCGCCCCCTCCGCCGCCGGGAGGGACCGGCGCGGGCCGCGCACGACTGCTGAGCCTGGTGCGGGGTACTTGCGGAGAGGGCGACGGAGCTTCTCGCGCTGTCACACCGATCGTACGCCAGCGAAATGGCACAGTAGGGGGTTTCACAAGTTTACAAACACGGCAGTATACTTCAGTAGTATCGTTGCTGCACTTGATTTAAACTGCAGAATCCTTGGATGCATTTCATGGCAGGCGATTAATTAATTAATTAAATTACTGGCAGTCTGGTTGAGATGGTGAAACTCAGAAGTGAAATCAAATATCTAGAGCTTGTAATGCATTCACGGGATCTCTTGGGAAGTTTTGGCTTTCAGCAGTAAGAGAATGGTAGTAGATTTTTCCATATGGCTACATACACCCTTCCTGTGTTCCTAAAAGATGGACCAGTCAGCAGGACTAAATTCTTCAGTTTGTTTTTGTAATGGATGCTCTAGTTGGCAATCTGTGTTATAAGCTTCTTGGGTACTGTGGCACATAAATGAATGAATGTAGCACTGAGATAGTCCAGACAACTAAAAACTTGTAATACAAGAAATTAGAGAACTGCTCTGCCTGTGTTCCTTTAAAAGCTGGTGGCATCCCCAGAGGACCTTGGACATCTGGGTTCTGTAGAAAGATGGGGAGTCCTCCAGATGAATAAGGGAATCCTAAACAGTGTTCAAACCTCTTTTAAAAATGAAATGCTCGTGACTTTTTTTCCCTCCTCCAAAGGCCATTGACGAAGTACCCCGACAGGCGGATGAGTCTTTCTGCCTGTGGAGAAGCCTTGCCCGCCAACCCCACACATAATCCTCACTCAGCATGCGTTTTGAAGGAAGCCACCAGCCCTCATTTTCCTGAGAAGGCTCTTGTGGTGGTGAGCCAGGCAGCACAGCACACTTCCCCATGTTAGAGGAATTTGCTTGTGCTCTTAGTAGCTCATGAGGCCAACAGGACAAAATATTGTTTTTCCTGAATCTTATGGAGCTGGAACTATAAAATACTGAAGAAAACATTTGCTTCCTTTCCTCAAGTCTTAGCTGGCACTCGACTGTATGCAGATAACTTGAGTGTCCAGTGAATTAAAACTATTTTATATAGATGGTTTGAAAGGTGTCATGATTGGAGGTGTTCTATAAAATGTGCACAGGGCAATTTTATATATCTCTGCTATTGTTTGACTGCTATTATATATTAGATTAGGTCTGCAGATACAAGTGAAAGCCAAGACTGTTAACAGTGCCAGTAATTATTTTAAAATGTGGGTTTACTTGGATGTAGGAATTGCCCTTTTTTAAAATTCTTCTTTTCCTGCTAAGCTGATCTACGTGTTTAGGTCTTAGCACTCAGCTCCTTTGAGGAACATTACTGTCCTGGCATTATATTAAGGCCATGTATTGCCAAACACATAATTTCTTGTCATTACTCGCATAGCCAGACAAGGAATGTGTGCAGAGGCTGAGGTGGATAAGCACCTAGACAGAGATCTCATTTGTCAGAAGAAGAATGGTCCTGTCAGGCGAAGATGGAACAGGCAAGGGGATGGTGGGATGGTAATATCCGGCAAAGAAATCAAACAGCTGCTGCTCAACTGCTCTAACCAACAAATGCTGAACCGTAAACAAACTCTTTGTATGCAAGGGGGAACACAGCACTTCAAGCAGTGTGGCTAAGTGGATGTTTGAGCTCTGTGAATCTTTGCCATGCTGAGACCCAGCAGATTCAGGTCATCCCAATGCAGGAGACACAATATAAGCTCTACTGGCACTTCCTTAAGAGGTGGGAGCTGTGGCTTTGACCCCACCTGGACCAGGAAGCCATGGGTACCAGGTCATGTGCTTTCAGGCTGAACAGATCATGCTGTTGGGCAGTTACATACAATGGCTCTATCTCCTAGTGTGGTCAGGTTTTAAAAGATGGTGGTTATAGCTGCATTGTGTGGGAAGAGTCCTGTCAGCGTGTCAGGTATCCTTAGCAAGTGCTTACAAGGCCAGATGAATGTCTTGTTTCTGAATGCCAGCCAGGGTTTGGCAGGGGCGGATGTCAGGCCACTTGCAGCAGGGCAGTTTTAGACTTGCACATGCAGCTTAGGCTCTTCCAAATGTGGCTGCCAGACACCTCCTGATATTTAAATGCCTTCAGGATGAAGCAGCTAAGTAAGCAGCAGGGCTTGAGGGGGGCAGTCTGATTACAGTTTGAAATACTGATGCTTGTAGTCTGTCCCAGTTTCTTTCCCTACCGAAAAGAAATGGACCTCGTAAGTGGCAGGCTGGGTACATACAGTTCTCCAGTGCCAGGAGAGAAGGGTAGGTGATAACCCACTGTGAAGTGATGGGTTGTAGTAGTAGGAGAAAGAAAGATTAAATCCTCCTTGTAAAGGTCTTCACACAGAACAGTGACTGAAGACAGTATAGATCCAGCCTGACTACTCTGATTGCCTCTGAATTTTTAATTCTCTTGGCTCTCCTCAATCAGTTGTTGTCTGGTGAGCGTGTGCCATTGCACCTCGAACTGTCCTGAGCCTCACTCTGGGTGCCAAGGCAAGAGCTCCCCCTCCACTTGCTGGGACCTGACTGCGGGCGCCAGCCCGTGCGTGGGATGGCCCTCACTCCCCGAGAGGCTGCGTGAGTTCGACTGGGGGGAAGAGGGAAGGAAGAGCGCCTGGGCCTTGTTCCTTTGGCTCTCGCGGCGGCAGCTCCCGTGTCCAGCGCGCTGTCCCCGTGTCCGGCGGGCTGTCCCCTCTCCCGGCCGCGGCCGCCTTGCCCGGCCGTGTTGCGGGGCGAAGGGGAGGCTGCTCCTGGGTGCCTCTCCCAGTCCGCAGCCCCGCGGCAGAAGAATACGATGCCGATCGCATCCTTTCCCTCAGTCCCCCGCCCTCTATAAATAACTCTGGCTGAGCTGACCTGTCAGATTCCCCGGGCAGAGCGGATCCCCTGACCCGGGCCGCCTGCAGTGGAAAGTCTGAATGCAAAACATACCGTAGTAAAAATAGAGCGGCGGGGGAGCCCCGCCGGCAGGTCCCGGCGGCTCTCGGTGGCGCACCGGGCCCGGCTCCCGCTGTCCCCCGGGCGCTCCCGGCTCCCGTCAGCACTGAGAGCTCCCTCCCCTGCTCCTGAATCTGTGTACGCTTTAGTGCCCCAGTGGTGAATGCTTTTCTCGCTGTCAGATGGAAGCATAATTCATTTTTGCTGGGGAACAGATAGTTCCAAGTAGTGTTTTTAATTTTGGCTTGCCTTTCTAACCAGCAAAGATGGAAGAAATACGAATAATGGTTTAGTATCCTAAATGTAAAAATAATAATGAGGTGACTGTCAAGCAAGACATTATCATTTCAAAAAGAGATGAGACTTGCTACCTCTGAAGTCTGAGTTAGATTCCGTCCTGTGCCTACCTTGTGCAGACAACTGCTCCCCTGAAGGGATAGATGCTCCTTGGCTGTGGTTTCAAGCCATTATAATTTAAAGCAATGCTTGTAACTAAATTGTGCATATATTATTTCTGGTTGTTTTAGCTGCAAAACTTGAGTATCTGGAGGTTAAAGCCAGCAACAAACACCAGAAAATGCTGTCTGATGCTGCTATGCCTTGTCCTTCTGGTGCATCCATGTCACAGTTCTTGGCCCTCAGTGCCTGTCAGATGCTAGGGGTGGTGGTGAGGTGGCCTCGGCCCACAGCCAAGCACCACATGGCCACTGGCCCTCTCTCTACCCCATCCTGTGGGATGGGGAGAAAACAGAAAGAATGAGAAAGCTTGTGGATCAAGATAAAGGCTGGGAGATCCCTTCCTGATTACCATCATGGACAAAACAGACTTGAGTAGAATAAATTGGTTTATTACCGATTAATACGTATTGACCGATTCAGATATTGTGAAACAAAAACAAAAAATGAAGCAACCATTAAAACACTTCAGGAAAACACCTCTCATCCCCATTTCTCAGACTCAGCTTCATTCCAGACTCCTCTTCTTCCGCCTTGTTGTCACCACAGGTGGCACTCAGTCCCTTCAGCGAGGCAGTGAACAGCGCAGGGAAGGGCTGTGGTTCTCTGCTACTCCTTCCTTCTTATTCATCCTCTGCTCCGATGTGGATCCTCCATGGGCTTTTGGGAGTATTTACTCTACCATGGAGCACACACTTCTCTGACCTTGGTGTTGGCACTGCTGTTAATCACTCTTTTTCTGCTTCTCTGCCTGTGTGGTGTGTGTGCCCTTTCTTAAATACTTTTTCATGGAGGCACCACCAACTTGGTTGATGGGCTCAGCGGTGTCCTGTGGTGTGGATCCAGGTGGAACTGGACACAGCTGGCACACAGCAGCTCCTGCTCTCTTCTCAAGGAGGCCAACCTTGCAGTCTCTCTTCTCCCTGCACTGCCAGCAGCTTGCCACCCAGATGGATGTCCATGTAATTGGGACAGAAGTGGTGACCAGAGAGCCGGGTTGTCTCTGTGGTTGTCTGCTTCCCTGTCCCTCTTCCCCTGTCCCTGAATCATGAAGGGATGAAAAGAATCCAGCCATCCGTCTGTTCCTTTTCATAATTTCTGGCATTAGAGTGGAACCTTTGCATCATCTGCTTGTTTGGGTGCCACACAGTTTACAGTTCTCTGTCTCTTTTTGGGTTGTTTCCAGCATAAGGTAGCTTTGGAGCACGTTGACCTCTAGAAAGTGAATAGAGGCTGAAAATCAGATCCTGACAGAGCAGCTTTTGAATGGTGAAGTTTATGCTGTGACGGTTCAAGCACTGTCCCTTGGGGACAGCTCCTGTAAATTTGTGGAAAAAAAGACTGTCAGGTTGCATCACTGCAGGTGGTCCTATAAGCTATTGCTCTTCTAGAATTTGGAGGCTAACTTTTTCTTGCAAAAGAAGTATTTTGTATGTTAAACGTTTAATTAATCTTCACCTAGTCCTTTAAGGGAAAGGAAGTGAAGGTAGAGTTTCCTTTTTTTTAGGACTCCATCAGATTTCATCTACTTCAATTCACATGTTGTAGTTCAGGGAGATTCTAGGATTCAGTGCATGGTATTCTTGCTTTGAGATTGACTGATTAGTGATTACCAAAGTCTGTCCTTCCCTTCTTCTGTTCCTAAAACCTGTAACACTCAGTTCTGCCATATACAGAACCCGGTGTTTTAAAAACTAATGTGCTAGAATCTTTCAGAACTGATTTGTTTGATGCCAGAGAGAGATTTCCCTCAGCAGAGAATTAGCAGCAGTAGTAACTGCCCAGAGCAATTCCTATTACTGTTCATCACCTCAAAGAACTCCTAGTTTCAAAATAGCCTATACTGTCACTCTAATATTACTGAAAGTTACTTGGTAACATCAGAGATTCGGGAAGCATTTCCTAAGGAAAGAAACTCTCATTTTCCCCCTTTTCTGCCTCTGAGTGAAGCAGTGAGAAATTGCTTATGTGCTCCTTGCATTGTTTATCACACTGGATTTTCTTCTGCAGTCAGGTCTTTCTCTTGGAAATAAAACCACTGATAGGTAGCATTGAGGAGTTTTCCATCCCACATCTTTGAGTCCTGCAGCTCTGCATTCATGTGATAATACAGCATATAGCTGTAATACACAATTATGTTTTCTCCAGACTTCTGTGGAACAGGGGAGCGACATGGAGATGTCTTCAGTTGCTGCTGCTTTTGCTGTCAAATTTTTTTGCTGGGTGGATTATTTTGCCTGTGTTAAAGTTGTCCTGAAACAAGTGGCAGCTGGGGAGTATAGAAGCAGCACATGCTACGTTTCTCAGGCTTTTCCCAGCCTCCTGCATTTTCACATCTCCAGGAAGAAACACAGCTGAGCCCACCTTGCCTTAACCACCAGTGCATTTTTGACATAGTATTGAAGGACAGATGTTGATGAGAGATACTTTGTTGTTTGAAAGATGCTTGTTCTGTGCATCTGCAAATATTGTCTAAATGGATAATATATCTGAAAGAATATTAGGAACTGTAGAGTAAGTAGCTATCTTTTTTTTTACACTGCTTTTTGATATGCAGCAACTACGTAACAGAAGAATTAAGTAGTAAATGCCTTTTCATAAGCTTCGTTTTGTCCCTGCTCAGCCATTTTAAGGATGTTAGCTTAAAAAATTTATAGTGCATATAGACAAACCTGGAAAGGAAGTCTGAAATGATGATTGAATGTGTTTAAAAGTTGTTAACAAATCGTTTTCCCTACAAAGTGCGAGATATGGAATAGTGTTGATGGTAGCCTGGATGGTTTGACAATCCATATGGTTTCCATTTGCTTTTTCCTTATCATAGATAGGATTATTCCATTACTATTGGAGTTTTCCAAAGAAAATATGAATGGGAGCAAGCCTGGTATCTGTTCTAGGGATGACAAATTGAATATTCCTAGCCACAAATACAGTAGAATTTTTCTTGTTTGACAAAATAATTAATCAGATTGTTATTGTTTCAGTGACTTGGATGTTTTTATCCCATAAATCTTTGTGATCCATAAAACTTTAGTATTATATCAAAATCATAGTCAAATATATAGATCAATCTAAGTGCCTTGTTAACCCACTTAATCTTGAATTTTCTGTCAGCTCATTTTTTTTATAAGTTCAGCAATATTGAATAGGTTTAATCTCTAGTCACCTCTCCAGTTATTTCTGGCACAATGTCCTGGTAGTTTCAAAAAATGTCCTTCTCTTTCTTTATTTTCTTTTACTGAAGCAAAACGTTCAAAGATGACATGTTTCTGAAAAAAGTGATATCCTACTGAAAAATGAATGAGTCACCTCTAAATTTTTTAGGTAGTAGGTTATTGACCTTTGTGACATTCTGTAAACCCATTTTCATCTTTGGGAGGAGGTCAAATAAAAATCCAGCTATGCTGAACAGATAAGGCTTTGCTTTGACGCTAAATCATGTCCTTCCCTTTGGTTAATATTGCTGTTGGGCTTATCTTTGGTCCAAGGGTTAGTATATTTTTTATTCACAATTCAGAAAAAAGTCAATAAACATTATACATTCAAATCCTAAATTTTAATTTCTTCTAGGTGGATGTTTGTAGTTGAAGAATAATTATGCATTTTAATGAAAAATTAATTTAAAAAAGCATGAAAGATAAAGAGATAAATGCTTCTAAGAAGATTCCTGCAATTTTTTAGCTTGCATTCTAGTTTACCATCCAGTTCATGTAGTTGAAAACTTCGGATATTAAATGGGTTAAACAATTGCATAATCAGCAATAGGCATGGCACAGTAGGTTAAGCCTACTGATGAGGCATTAACAGGAAAAAAAGATATGTCCAATTATGAGCTCTGACTACCTTGTGTAGGATGGGGCTTCTGATGGGATTTCTACACAAGCAGTGGGTGACTGATACACGGAATGTGAGCCACAGGACAGGCAGGATTTCTTTTTGCCCTTTCTAGTTTTCCAGGCTTGAAAGACTCTTTCAAGAGGAGGTTTTCCTCTAACAGTNGTGACTGATACACGGAATGTGAGCCACAGGACAGGCAGGATTTCTTTTTGCCCTTTCTAGTTTTCCAGGCTTGAAAGACTCTTTCAAGAGGAGGTTTTCCTCTAACAGTATCCCTCCAACCCCTCAACATGTTTTTGGGGTTTTTTTTCCTTTTTTTTTGTTGTCAGAAAATAGGCCTCTAAGATTTTTCTGCGGGTTTTTTTATGGTTTTCAATTTTGCCTTTCTGGTGCTAATGGCTCTTCTGCAGACATCTGCTCATTGAATTCCCAGCAGGGCAGGAACCTGAAGAGGATTCTGCGTTACTCCATGCTTGCTGGGCTGTGATTCTCAGCAGTGTGTAGCCAGAGGCTTGCCATCGCTGTTCAATGTGCTTAGCTCAATGCAATGAACATCTGGGCAGTCAGGAAAGCGTTAGAATAATCTCTCTGTGTGTTCAGAAAAACAGCACGGCACTGTGGAAACTTTCATGAGTAATTTTTGCAAGCCGTAGAAACTTAAAGAAAACTATAGCTATCTAGAGAATGAATTCTCCTAGAGAATGCATTAGTTAAGGAGTACTTTCCCCAGAACAATTTTCCACTGCTTGCTGAAGTGGGCTGAATGGATGTTCGTGTTCTGGCACTGAGAAGTATCAGATAATGCTAACCATAGTCTAAGCCTTAAAATTAATGCCTTTCATACACACTTCAGTTTCAGTTTTTAAAAAATCTTGGCTATCTTCCATATGTTTACTGAAATTTGCACATCTTATGAGGCATGGCAACATCACACATCTTTGCCACCAGCTGTGAGTAATAAAGAAGAGAGGACTTAGAATTGTAGTAAGTTTGCCATCAGCTGTACTATTTCCTAATCTGAACATTCTTGAGAATTCAACAAAGTTCCATTGTAAGTGTGGGAAGTATCCCCACAGTAGTTTTAAGTTTACGTCACTGAAATTAAAAATAACTGTAAATATGTACAATATATAAGTAATTACGTAAACAATTAACATTGATGCCAAAACAGAATCATTATTCAGCAGCACTTATTTTTAAAAATGAAAGAATTACAACATACTGATATTTAAGAGTGATACTACTGTCCTCTGGTAATGATATATGTCCTTTTTTCCCTGTTTTCTAATTCAGATTTTGAAAACTGATTTGTACTGACTTTATATGTTGGCTAATGGTGTGTCTAATTCTTATTTCTAATGAGATGGAAAACAGTTAATGGTATCACACATGGAATCCAAGAAAATCCTTTCTTTTCCAGTTCCATCTTTTGCATGAGATGTTACACATAGATTACTTGTAATGGAGAATCAAGGTCAATAGTTTGCTTGTCAGTAACTTTCTGATTTCTAAATAAAACATTTTCAGGGAGACCAATTATTAAATTATTTGTTTACATTTATTTTGATATCAAATAGATGTTTTTCAAAGTACCTTTATAGTCCACTACATTGCTAGGATGGAACAGTGTATTCTTTCCCTAAAGAACTAGATGAAATGAGGATAAACTTGGAACTCCAAATCGCCTGGCTGCAATGCCTATGTTTGAGTGGCCAACTTATTTCCAGCTCCCTCAAAGCCTTCAGAAAGGGAAGAATGAATTATGGAAGAGAAGTTGCACCAGAAGCAGGCTCTCTTAATTGAGCATATGCTGTAAAGACAGTAACTTGGGTGCTGGCAACACCACCAGCAGCACAGCATTTATCTGGCATCCCAGGCAGAAGCAGATTTGGAAGTGCATACTGGTGGCTCTGATAGCTGGTCATTCCTCAGCTAGAAATGCAGACTGAGGGTGGGTTATGCAGGAGGTACTGCAGTCACACTGGACAGCACAGCAGGCACACACCAAAGCAGGAGGCAGGGAAGGGTTTCCCGCACACAGGTGAGTGGAACACCGTAGGTGTGCCTTTGGATTTGGTCTCAGCAAACTTTCCGCTGGCTCGCTCGAACTGAAGCTGGAGCAGCATAAGAACAGTGTTGTCACTGAACGTGGAGAGACACACCTGAATGTCACCTTGTCCCTTCTGAGCTTCTCCTGCATACCTCCTCAGTTCCAAAATTGTTTCAATGGCTCACAAAACTGCTGAAATTGTCAGGAGTCAAGAGCTCAAAATTTGTGCAACAGAAAGGAAGGAAAGAATATCACACAAACATTTGTAAATCTGAATTGGTGACTGACTTCTGATGATGCCCAATTTGATTTTTGCAACGCTGCATCTCAAACTGGATTAAAAAAGCTTGAAAAGTCTTCTGAACAGAAGTGGACAGTGGGTCTCTACTGTAGTGTGAAAGGCAAAACATCACCTTGCATCTTCTTCAACACAGATGAAACATTGCTGACACTTGCACTTTACTTATTTTAAGTGAAAATGTACATCAGGAAGATTAAATGTGTTTCAGGTTTATGCTTCAACCAAAAGAATCTGCGTGTACGTGGCGTCTAGCACCAACCAAATATTTCTTTTGGAAAGATATGCCCAGCTTTAAAAGACATCTTCCTTAGTGAGATACTGTGTATTTTGGATTAATTAATTTCATGGAAGAGAAAGGAGGTCTGATTGTCGAAATGAACTTCTAATGAATTATGTCAGCAATTTGTAATTTGTCTGAGGATATGGAATTCCCTGGGAGAAGTTACAAGCTTACAGTGAACTTGAACTATCAGGAAAATAGTGCATTTCATTGGCAAATAATAACTTGGGATAATAACATGCTTTTCATGTTTGCCAACTTGCTGTATGAAAAGGGTTGTTTGTTTGGGTTTTTTCCCTGCCTTCTGTATGAAAAGGTGTTTGGGGTTTTTTTTTTCTGCTTTGCTGCATGAGAAGTTTTGGGTTTTTTTTCCTCTAAATGGCACTATTTCCTTTTAGAATAACTGACACTAGTGTTCTTCATTTTGTGTACTCTAGAATTTGGACACTGCTTGTATTTACAGACAAAAGCTACTTAGTATCCAGTTTCTTAGGCTGCNTAAATATATATATATATATATATATATAGTGTTTTGTGCTTAAACATTGATACTTCACATGTTCAGTTTGTGCTCTGTAGCCATAACAAGTGGGAACCATCTTCCTTTAATGGCAAAGGCAAAGCTATAATGGCTGCTATGGTCATGTCAGTCCAGTATCTAGAGATTTAAGACCAGCATCATAAGAGCGGATGAAATCACAAGAGCTGACAACTGAGCACTGCTTCAGCATTAGTAGAGGAACAATATCAAGGATACAGAAGGAGCTGCAGATATTTTTTGTAATCTTACATTTTTGTTGCTTGGCTGGGTAGCAGATTCCTCAATGACATTATGAGGACTTCTGAGGACAATGGCATTATGAGATCACCTGTTTACCGCCCCCTGATATTCTTTCTGCATTTCATGGTAGTACTTCCTTCCACTTCTTTCCATTACAAACACTAAATAATGCTTTGGTGTGTAGCTGGCTCAAGATACATTAACGCTTCTGATCTAAGACGTGTCTTCTACATTTCTGTGTAGAGACCTATCATGCACAGAAGATACTGACAGTAGGCAATTAGCCCTAATGATGCTTCTTTATTGGGAGAACATCTGTTAGTTCTGTGGTGACAACAGCAGGAGATATTTTTGTCGAGTGCTTATACCATGATTCAGGCTGTTTTATAGACTACTAACTTAGATACTTTTAGTATCTAAAAGGAAAATTGCATGCTACCATAGGCTTTTCACCCATAAATCTTAATGTATTCTGTCATTTCTCTGCCTTAATATGACAGGCATGTTATTGAAATGACAGCCATGAGATCAAATTCTTTCCACATCTTGCAGAAAATAAGCTGTGAATTTTGGTCCAATGAATTTTTAGTCTTCTTGTAGTCAGATGGGACTACACCCTCTTTTCCATCTTTTTCCTGCCCCTGTGGTTCCAGAAAATAAACTGAGCAGTCTGATCCAGCAGTCCTAGATAAACCTAGAATTTGTAAAAAAATCTGCACTGAAAATAGTTCAGAATTTTTTTTAGTCGATTTCCTTTATTGCAGTCATTACTGCAGTCATTACTGAAAGAATGCCAGTCGGATAAACAGCAGTTAATGAAATTTCATTAGGGACACAATTTCTTAGCTGTCAGAAGAAATTATCTGATGTTTTTAGGCATCCTCTCTTCTGTCTGTATTCTTGTTAAATACAAAACCTGTTTGTAATTGAAGGAAATTACTTCTTGCCTTAAGAAACAGACGCCGATATTTCCTAACTATAGTGCATATAGTATTTAATTCAGAAAAATATTTCTTAGGTTGAGTTTTCTAACAACAGTGGTAGGAAGAGAACTTGCATTAGTGTTCTTCAAGTACTGAGAATATGTTTTAGTCCAGTGCTATAGATTTTTGGCTAAATCTATTTTATGCTGAAATCTTTGGCAGTTAGGCTTGATTTCTTAAAGTGGGCCCTCAAGGATTCTGCTTTTAAGTCTTCTTGTCCTTCTGTTGGAAAGGGAGATAAATATGTATCTACCAGGTACCTCAGTCTTACAGACTTAGAGTCAGAGAAACAATTAACTACACAGAGAGTTAAGGGAGACTGGTTTCTTCTCTCAGCCACTAACCTAGAAGCTTGGAGTGAGGCAAGGAGTAAGCATTTTGCACTTGTTTCCTTCCATAGGCCCGTTTTTATCTGAAGATTCCATTATTTACGTCTTTAGTCTAGTATTTGTTCTTCCATTATTTATTAGAACTAAGAGAACAGAGCACGTCTGAAGTTTATGCAGATGCCATTGTCATACTAGAGCACTTCAAGCTGGTGCATGTATTTTTGGTGTATTGCAGTATTTGGTGGCAAGAGGAAAAGAAATACTATCAGGGAATATACAAACAGTAGGTGTAATGCATTCATGTTTATCTGTAGGACACTTTATTAAATTCTCATTGCTGATACAGGAACCAGTAGCACTATCTCTAGTTTTAGTTCATATTCATCAGAGAAATTGACAGAAAAAAACAAATGCAGATGTTCAAGTGATAGAAAATGGTAAAACTGGGAAACTGGAACAATTAAGTTTGTGCTTGCATTGTCACTGATGATGATTTAAACAGGTGTATTGTTTTTCCCAAGGTCTTTTCCTGTAGAAGTGAAAAATACAGCATGCTGATTAGTTGCCTTTAAGTATGTACTTTGTTGTTCTACAGAACAAGCAATTCATGATGCTTAGAGAAGCATGTCTTTAACAATACAGCATTCTTTTCTTGAGCAGTCACTGAAAGCAAATTTGGATACAACAGCCCATTTAACAATCTGTGGCAGTGAGTTGTCAATACAAAGATTGAGGTTTATTGCTTTCAGAAATTGAAAAGAAAGAAAATGTTTGATGTTCTCATTTAGCATTGGAACATTTATGTAAAGTAAGTAATATTTACAATGCCAGTAGACTTCAGAAAATGTTTCTCACAGAAAGAGAGGATCACCAGAAGCTCACTGTTTTAGCTGGCACACATTTAATGTTTCTGCAAGGTTAACTCTAAGGCATATGCACAACAGTGGTGGTAATTGCTCTCAGTTAAACACTTATGCTTGAGATTATTAAGATCTCATGTGCCTCCAGAAGATTCAATGTCACCCTCTCCTCACAAAAAGAGTGATGATGGATACTATTTCTGAATGTCTTTTCAAATACTTAAGAACAAAATTTTGTTCTTGCTTGCTAAGTTTTTACTCCTAAGACAAACTGTGGAGTCATGGGTCAGAATTTACTTTGCATTACACTGGATGGAGTTGGACATTTCTGCTTGGGACTTGCAAGAAGTGCATCTCGGTTGGGAGTAATTTCTTTAGGAAAATGAGCTGGATCTAAAATTTGTCTTGAAGAAACGAACAATCAGCTCCTGAGTGCTTTGATCACTGGGCTGTGTAGTGATGGTCCTGCTCCTTGTTTGGCCCAGAAGAACAGGGTTCTTTTTTACAGAGTATCATTATTTCAAGGCATGGCATGCTCTGATTCAAGAGCGGTCTGTGTTCATGTGGTTGTGATAGTCTGCTGAGTTGTACATCTAATTTTTTAACTGCTTCAGGTGAAAGAGGGTATTGAACTCAATTGCCCTGTTTCCTGTGGGAGCACTGCGTGTCTTGCACCACTGTCTGTGCCTTCAGAAATAATTATGGCAGTGTTTTGGGAGATCTGTGTTCACAGCAGAGTTGTGTTATTCCTCTGTTACCTATGCTCAAAACTCACAAGAGGGCCTAATACAGGCTGTGCAAACCCAGGTTGTGGAATTGAGGGAACCCTGCTATGAATACAGCAGTTAAAGCTGCTGGATTCCAGCATTACCAGAAGCAAAATGTCAGGCAGACACTGAAGACCTTAATGCGAAAAGGCAGACAAGTGTGGACTGCAGGAAGTCAAGCAGGTATTGTCTAAATGTCACATGGATTGAAGTTCCTAATGTTCACTTAAATCCTTAACTTTATCTGTGACTGAACGATTTAGATGTCAGTTGTGGACAAGGGCAGTAATTAAGCTGAGATATCCTGAAGTCTTGGTTTGAAACATTTACAACTTCTGAATAAGGTGCTGATTAAGCAAAAACAATTCTGAAACCAATTAACTTTCTCTAATATTATTTATATTTCTCCTGTTGTGGGAAATGAGGTTCAGATTACAGACCTTGTCATCTCACTCAGACTGTTTCAATAGACACTCTTTATTCTAATCTTGAGCTAGCTGTTTCAGATTTTCAGATAAATCCAACATCTTCAAGTTTACCATCCTGCTTGCTAGATAAATCTAGTAGTAGGACTGTGTGGAGACTGAATCACTGGAATAGGAGAAAGTGAGATTCTACTAGCAGCTCTCACTATACCAGTACCATATGCATTTTCAGTGTTAATGTCTTTACTTTGAACAGTGGAAATAGGAAGTCAAATGGGACAGACACTGCACTGGATGAGTCTCGAAGTGGTCTGATGACATGATGCTTTGCAGTGTCAGAAAAGATACATACAACTTCACAAATGGAGTTTTCTTAGCTTCTGCTGTCTATTGAGGGTCTGTAGTGTCTAGTAGCCAGGAGTTTCAGGAATAGTTCTATTATCAGCAAGGAAAATTTCCTTCCAAATAGTCTTTGTGCCATGCTGGAACAAGAGACATTGTAGAATGATGTAAAACTATTCTGCAAATCCTACTTATGCCCACAGTCCTTTAATTCAAGGCAGTAAATGGGTAGTGAGATTGTGGGGTGGTATAAATCCAGTCTCTTTGCAGCAATTCCTTTAAGTTCAACTTTGGTTTGTGCCAGCCAGTCTGGTGACCTGCTCTTTACAGAAGGACACGTTCAGCAGAGCCAGCCAAAGGGATAACCCACAGAGACTGGCATTTACAAGACTAATATTATTTATGTTGTAGACTTCTGTCTCTTGAGGTTCTTGGGGAGAGGCTGTCAGGGTAATGGATGCCTTTACTCTTGTGTCCTGACACAACCAACTTTGATGTGATTGATCTTCCTGACCAAGAGGATAAACTATTAGTCATCCTTTGGGAAGGCACTGTCTGGAATGCATAAACCTATCATCCAGTTCCATGTTATCACAGGGAAGATTTTATTTTTTGGTCAATTTCAAATAAAGGGACATTGACTTCATAACAGTTTCAATCTTGCTATTAAATATTAATTTGGAATTTTTTTTTTGTTTCTGTTTGAAAAGTATGACATTTCTCCAGTATATGAGATCATGGTATTAATGGAGTTAGGTTTAAAAATTACAAAATGCACGTTTAGGCTTTTGCAAGGGTTTGAATCTTTGTGCAGCTCAGTTGAATTCAGAAAATTGTTTTTTCTCTGTTCTTTTGTATTCCACTCATAGAACAGAATGTGATTTGCAAACTCTACAGAATGCTGTGTTGTTATAAATTTATAAAGTACTTAAAAATTTGACATCATTACTGTGCACAGTAAGTCTTCTATTGTCACTTAAAACAGGTTATAATAGTATCTTGATTCTTTAATAAAAGAAACAAGAACATGGAGTTCTTGAATAATTAGCAGTGGATTCTTTTTAATTATAACATAATCTGTATTTAGCCTTATTCCTTAAGTTTATGATGTCTTTTACATTTTTTCAAATGAAATGCATATCCAACATCCAGTTCATCAGAAATGTTCAGAAATTTCAACGAAACTTTAAGTCTGTGGATATTGAGGAAAGTTTAATAAATTTTATGGATTGCACTGTGCACTAGAAAGAACATTTACATACAACTTGTCATTAAGAATCTATTAGCCATTTACAGCTTATATTTAAATCATGCAGCTGTATAATAGGGAGGGAGGACTGCTATTAAAAACATAGGAGTTACTGGTGGTCGCCAGCATGATTGAATGAAACTGCATTTTTGTTTTTCAGGTCTTAGGAACAGATGAGGATAATATGGGGGATGGTTGCTCTCAGAAACTGGCTTCTGCCAAGTTCCTTCGACTTTTGCTCCTGATACTGATTCCATGCATCTGTGCCCTTATCCTTTTGCTGGTGATCCTGCTTACCTTTGTAGGTGAGTGCTTTTTTAATTAAGGAGACACTTTTTAAATTAAAGAGGCCAAAACTAAGACCACATTCTCAAGTACTAATATAACTGTGGACATTAGACACATATCTTAGCACCTACCTAAAAAACTAATCTACCTAGTGACTGCCTAGTTTGTTGCAGAGAAATAAATCTGCTATTTAGATTTGTATCCTTAAAACACATATAAAATATTGATGAGGGAACCTTTTCTGATTTTCTCAAGGTAGATTTTTGAGGAACACATTATCTTGAACATGTTGATAGTTTTCAGCAACCATTGTACAAGTAGAAAAGATACTTCTGTTATAATTTTTGATCACTGTCTGTGGAATGGAATATTTATTCATTTATATCATACATTCATATGCAAACCTGGTTCTTATTTTCAGGTGAAATTTTATTTATAAATAGCCACAAATCTTTCTGAACAGCATACAAAATATTACTGTTTAACTAAGGAAAATTATGTTCATTTCTTCTACATACAAACTACGTATCAATGCAGAACCCCAAATACATTTTGTGGAAACTGGTTCAAGGTATATAAGATTTCATAATGGCTTAGTCTGTTAAGTAATTTTGTGTGTATTTTTTTCATAATTAAAAAGTGCTAATTTATTACCATAAATTTTTTAATAAGTCTTCCCTTTGTTACTTTTAGAGAAGCTGACATACCATTAAATTGCTTCAAGTACAAATGAAAAAGACAGTAATACTAGGTTAAAGCGTTATTTTTTCAGGATAAAACAAGTTTTAAAAAATTTGCTTTCGGTGCTAAGTGATTTTGGGGTTTTTCCTTTTTCTTTTGTTAGTGAGAATATTTTCTAATTGTAGAAGCACATCTGAAATAAGTGCGGTAGTGTATCCAGATATACAGACAGAAATCTATTTTCCTATTTTAAACACTCCAATTTCAATACACATCAAGCAGTCAAACAGCAAGCACAGGAAGAAAGTAAACATGTCTCAAAAGCACTGTCAAAATCAGGACAATTTAAATCTGTTTTCTCAATTACGTCTGTAAAGGATATGCAACACGATGATGTAGGCCTGTTCTTTTCATTTAGTTTAAGTTAAGGGAAAAAAACCCCTAAAGCTAGTGAATGTTATGATTGACAGGTAAGTCTTGGGTTGTATCTCTGAACTAAGAACAGTCTGAAATGGATTAAGATCAAGGAAGTCTTGCAATTAAGAAATATGAGGCCGTTAAATTTGCTTTCCTTATGTTTAGCATTCCATTTGTATCTTTCATATCCCCTGCCCTAGATTTTCATTCTTTGGTGAGAAAACAGATTAAAAAAGCAGGTGTATTTACATCAGCTGTACTAAGTCTCTTCCTCAGGCATGTATCGACCTGTCATTAAAATGTATGCAATCCTCTGGGAAATGGAGCCAGTTATGATCCTACTTACATAGCAAAAATCGTGACTATCTCCTCTTAAGTCAACGTAATTACTGTAGGGTAAAGAATAAGGCTTGGTGTTATAACCCAAGTCTAAAACTGGCAAAGGTCCCCTCAGAAGCAGCTTTTGAATTACCATTTTATAATTTACTGTTCTTCTCAGCAGCTTTCATTTTCTCTGCATCAATAGCCTAGAAGCAAATATATTTGATGACCAGAATTAGATGAACTAATGCTGTGGACATTTAAAGTGTGTGTAATAGAATATAGTCTGTTGTAGTAACTAAGAATACACTATATCCAAAATAGCACTTCATATTCATTTGAGGTTGATAAATACTGAATTCTAATATTGGTATGAAGTCTTACAGTGTAAGAAATAAGTTGATAGTACTGGCTGGCTAATAGAAATTAAAGGGAGGAAGGGAAGGGAGGGAAGAAGGAAGGACTCTATTACTGCAGCTTAACTGAGGTGCAATTGTTTGTTATACTTTGGGACCTTCATAGGATCAGTAATGTGCCCATTTCTCCAGAGTGTAGAGTCATGGGTACAGACCCTGCAGGAGAGATCTCAGTTCATATGTGCTGGCCAGTTGTAGTAGGTAAGCAGTGCTTTATTTCCTTTGCAATTGCCTCATACATTACCCATACTTTGTTAGGCTGCTTTGCTCTGTTTCATTAGCTTTTAAACAGACTTGGTCTTTTTGAGCTTTCCTGCTCTGAACAGCTAGAAATCTTCCACAGTTTACACTGCCAGAATTTCAATTTACTGGCTTGAACAGTGTGAGTGTGACTATTTCTTACATCTCTTAACAGTCCATTTTTAAGTAAACTGTCAATTTGTTAAAACCTTCCATAGTTAAACAAAACATTAATTCCCCAAAGTGAACAGCAACTGGAAATGATCATTAAAACTGCTGGAAAGCATTGCTTTGAAATGAATGAGTCTGGTCCCTGTACCTCTATTTTGTACCAAGCCCAATGATGGCCAGCATACTGTATGTTTCTGTCATCTGGACATGCCCAGCTGTAGGTGGAGGCACAAATCAAAGATAGTTACATCTATTTCTCAACTAATTAACTATCTGGCTTATGATTTACCATCTACAGCTCTGTATGAACTCAAGTCTGAAGAATAATTGGATATAGTGTGCCTGTATACATGAATAAAATGTGTGTTCTGTATGTGCTGCATGTCTGTTAGCAAACATTGATAGAGAGTAATTAACTGCTCTTCATGGAAGAGGTTAAGAAAGAACTGATTTTTAAAGCATCACTCTGTTTTCTTAGGTATCCTGAAGTTTAAATATAGATGCTATAAAAACTTACCTAGTAAGCTTATTTTGGATTTAAGATATACAATAGTGTTTTTAGGGGAAGGATGAGGGGAAGGATGAAAATTAAAGCAAGTGGGAGCCCAGCATAGGGAGTGGATTCTGCAGCCTGGAATAAAGTGCCTAAGTTCTCTATGGTGCATTGGTAAAAGGAGAGGATAGGAAGAAAATGTGGGAGAAGAGAGAGTTGACTCAGGAAAGTGACCTAAAACTCTTACAAACTGAGTGGAAATAGAATTGTCATCTAGAGCTAACAAGTGGGGAATGCCAGAGGCCTGTGCCTGCCTCCCTCAAGGGCATATGTACCCGAGCCAGACTGATGTTATTTTGGAGGGGAAAAAATGTTAAGAAGAATTTTAATACTGTTCATTGTCAGCAGAGATGATACAATTAGGAAGTCCTTTTGTGTCGAAGAGGTTCATTGTGTCGTCCCTCTGTTAAGAGGGGTTGTTATCACTAGGAAACTAAAAATAGAACAAAAAATGCTGTTGTTGGAAAGATGGGTTGAAGAAGCAAACAAGCGTTTGAGGATCTCAGTGAAAGAAGTAAATCTCCTCATGGCAGTGCTAGACATAGTGATTATTTGTTGTTCCAGAAAAAGAATGAAATAAGTCTGAGTGAGAAGATGATAGAATCCAGTGGGTAGCCTCAGTATTTTGCTTTACAGTATTTATTTGACCACCATATCCTCCCAATGGGGATTTTCAAACATCTTTCAAGAGTTTACCTGTCTTGTAATGTATTGTCTCCTATTCTGCTGAGTGATGTATAAATAGCAAATCATTTAAACTTTAATTTTAAATCAGTATTAATAGCTCTTTGGGACTGATGTTTTACAGCCTTTTTTCTATTTTTATGCTGAGTGAAAGAGAAGAGACGAGTCTAGGGAGGAGGAGAGAGAATGTGAAAAAATACCTTAAGCTATTCTTGAATTATGGAAAAATACTATGCACTTTCCCAAAGGAGTTAAAAAAGCTTATTTTAACTTTTTGAAAACTGCAAAAAGAACGTAGTTAAGTTTGAAACTCGAAACAAAGTAGGCTTCTGAATTCTAGACATTCAGCACTTTGTTTGAACACAAATATCTGGCATCCAAATAAAGCCACATTTAAGTGAGCACAATTTCTGAGCACAACCACTCACTCTTCATTAGACTTTAGCAAATCATATTAATACTAGTCCCTATTTGTGAAGATACACTTCCTGTTTGGTTTGGAAGGAAAGGACTCAAACAAAGGACCAGAGGACTCAAACAAAAAAACCTGCTACTTAAATAATTTGCAGGTGGGAGATTTTTAGTGGCTTCTGTAAAATACACACAGTAAATTCCTCCAAACCCCAATGATATATGAACATCTGCTGGTGGAAAACCAGAAATGTTAACATTTATATATATATAAAGTTCCCCTGGGTTTGTCCAGTAGAAGTTAGACATAAAGATTTACTCACAGTTAGTGACACTGGAGCCAAAACAATCCGGCCTGAATAAATGAGGATATGGTAAATCTCAAATGGTAACTGTTCCATTGCAACTCATTATATTTCAGAAATTTCAGCGTTTTTTCTTGCTGTTTGCGTTTGCTATAGTTAAAGGTTACTCAGTAAAGAAGAAAATGCTGATATTGCCCCTTCTCAGCTATTCCAGTCCCTTTACCTATAAAGCTTTCCAAGCCAAAGTCACTTCAGTTGGATTCTTCTGGCATTTTTAGTTACTTGTAGCTGTGATTAATAAACATTTCCGCCTGCCCAGTCCTTGAATTTCAGACCAGTTAACTGATTTATTCTAGCAGCAGAGTGCATGGAGAAGTGAGGAGTTCAGTAATGTGAATGGGCTCAGGATATCATCTTGGGCTCTGTGTGGTGCCCGGAGTTGGCAGGGGGGTGGATTTGTTTAGCGACAGAGCCTGGGGTAGTGGGAGGTGAACAAGGCCTGACTGAGGTGATGGTGCAACCAGCCATTTTGGTTAATTAAATAACCAAAATGAAAATTAAGTTTGGGAGAGATGGTGGTGGGTGGAGAATAATGACAAAGAACTCAGGGGCCCATATTTAGCAGTGATAGTTAAATTACATAAACTTATATAGAGAAAACAGTACCTCTTTCCATTCTAGAAATTAGTGAATATGGGATACATCAAAAATGTATTGGTTCCCTTAAAGCTTCAGAATTGGATTTCTGAAGATGGTGGTACTATGAAAACAAGAGATGATGCAATTTAAAAGGAGAAAAAAAAGCATTGTCCATCTTGTTAACACAATGATAGAATGAATGCATGTTGGAACTCCTTGAAATTGAATATAGTTTTAAACGTGTAAGTATTCGGTGACATACCATAAATACGATTAAAATATTTTAAGCTTATGGAAGCATTTGTTTCTCTATTTATCCTACTGCAACCATGTTTTATGTACTACTGTTATTTTGTTGCTAGACAGAATTCTTAAATTTAGTTGTCTTTAATTAATTTTGAAATTAAAGTACTTTTAAAATCTGTGTCATTATATTTATTATTAACTTTCCAAAACAAATTGGTAACACTTGTTCTTCCAGGTGATGGTAATTTTGGTGGTTTTTTCCCTTTATTGCAGGAGTGTTAGAAAAAACATGCTTTTATTCAAATGGAAGTGAGGGCCTCACAGTTAATGGTGACTTTGAAATGTCTCATGATCTTTTGCCAAATATGGTTGAAAATAGTTCCAAGACTGATCCTACAGTGCATCTCAGCACACAGCCCTCTTCCAGGACCACCATGCCTTTATCCCACGTTGACCAAATGAACAAGAACTCAAATATATTTAGAGAGTCTTTCCAGGACAATTCCTTTGGTCCCCCAACTCAAGCCACCGTGATCAGTCATCAGCCTGCCTCTGATGCTGCTTTGGCAGAGGGCTCTGAAGACAACGCCCAGCTGTTTGCCACTGCAGAGGAGGTGACGTTGTGGTCTACAGATGCTTCTTTCAACAACACAGAGAGGATGACCACTCTGCCAATATTAAGTCCTACCCGTCCATCTGTGTCACAAAAAATGGATCAGAAAAAAAGTAAGTTTATATTTTATTTGGTTCCATATTTCTGACCCAAAAACGACAGAGCATACTATTGGCATGCTCCCCAATGTGCTTCTGAGAGGTATAAGGAATGTCCCTTTAGATAATCTATTTTGTTGTGTGCATTCCGTGTTGCAATCACCTAGTTTCTTATCAGAACATTTGTTCAGCCTGTTAAGGAAGATGCAGTAAAATCTGTCAGTATGAAAACTTACATTACATTCTTCAGTTGGTGACAATCAGGCTTACCAAGGCTGGAAATGAGTTACTGCACTTACTAAGTCTGTAGATTGTATATTCTGTGTTTCTTTAAAACTATGTATGTGGCAAGTACATTCCTGATCTTGGGATGTAATTGCAACTTCTTAATGGATAAATTCTTCTCTAATTTGGAGCAGTTTTCCTATGTAGCAATAAAGTTGGCATTTTTGAGAGTAACAACAATTAACTGGGATCAGGACTTTTTTTTTTTTGTTTGACTATGAAAGTAGGTGCATTTTATTAATGTCAGAATAAATGTTACTGATTTATCATGTGAGTGGTAGTGAAAGATTCCCTCGTACTGCTTTGCTAATTGCTGAAACACGAGGGTACCATATTGAAATGAATCTGTTTCTCTGGAATGGCTTATCATCCCTTCCTTCTTAATCCCTCCAGAGCACAAAGCAAAACTTATGAATAAGGTCATAGAGAAAACTTAATGTAAATTACTGATTTATCAGTATTTTCTTCTCTCCCCTAGACTATAGTGACTTCATAGGCCATTTGAATGGTGCAGGCTTTTTGTAGGTTCTATTTGCTAAATGATTTTTATTATGTAGATTTCTCTCTTTTTCTCCCTCTGCACCCCAAACTCAGAATAAATGTATATAAATGCACACTTCAATCCTGTTACTGGTTAATTTATTTACTTCTTCTGGCAACTTGGCAAATTATCACTGTGCCAAGAAACAGCAAGAAAGCATAGTGTGCTGCACTACAAATATTTTCATCATCATGTTTGAGATACCTGAAATTTCGGGAAACATAGATGAAACAGTGTAAAGCCCTTTTGCCTTTTCTTATCATGTGGAAATGAACTCTTTTGAGATGCATATAACATGCATATGTAATATGCAGATGTGTGTGTATGGCACGTGATATTTTTCCCTACTACAATGTTAATGGAGCACTACAGTGATTCAGGACAGCCTTAGGTCTGGATTTCTAATCTTTCAGATATTTGGGGATTGGTGTTATACAGAGAGGCACTTTTAGGACTTTTCCAAGTATGTGTTCTATTCTGGTAAGTGCAGTTCATTCCAACAGCAGTATGACTATGTGTATATTTGGTAGGCGTGACTACTTGGAATTCGATTGTGGCATAGTATTTTCTGTGTAAAGAGAAAAGGACAAAAGATGTTCAAAGACAAATTTGAAATATCACAGATTTCTTAAAAAAAACCCCACAACAACAACAACAACAACAAAATCCCATCCCAAAATGAGATACTTTGCCCAAAAATGAAACAAAACCATCTGGAGATAGTATGTTAATAATCAATAACCCTGCAGTCTTTGATTCCACTTTCAAGTGTTTTGCTTATCTGTATTCATGGGGACATTGTCTTAATTCTGTATGTAGATTAAAAAAAAAAAATTCAAGTATCTAGAAGAATTTGGTCTTGTAATAACTGTGTGTTCCCATGGCTCTCCAAGGGCATGGAGGACTAGAAAGCAGGGGATTTCTAGCACTGTCTGCTGCTCACTTCCTTTCTTGTCCTGTCCTTTGCAAATTAACTCCTTATATTTGTCTTTAGTCTCTTTGATCTCTTTTCCCACTAAGCTTGCTTAATGGAGGAACCCTAAGGTATCACAGAACATGGTCTGATGTTCACAGGAAGTTCTTATGTATTCTGATATGGAGGACAATGAGATATAACTGTGAGATGAGATATCAATGAGTTTTGGAACAGTGAAACTGGAATATTCTGATGGAGTAAAAATGATTTTTTCTAGGACAAGTAAAACTTAGAGACCACATTGGACTGGTGGAAGTAGATCAGATTATTTCACTCTTGCTTAGTGTCTGAATCCATCTGTGAACATTGGCATGTGCCTGAAGAAGAATAAACTAGGGGCTGGCATGCTGAGACACTTGAACACTATGTGGTAGCAGATTCCAGTGGGTCCTAATGAGTGTTCATTCGTCCTCCCATGAATTGACATGATCACTTTTGAACCTATGTAAAATGGAGGTTTGAGCCTTTTAAGCTCAGATTTCTTTTTTTAAATTTCTTATAAGGAAATTAACCTCTAAATGAAGTGTGAGGCTGATGTTCCATCATCATCAATGCACACTAGCAGATCATCTATCAGTACAAGTTTCATCTGGTTCAAATGTGGGGAGGTGAATGCATTTCTGTTGATTTAGTAAGCATGCATAACTTGGACTTTATGCTGATTTTATGCAGTACAATAAAAGATAAATGATATGTCATATGACATGGAGACTGCCAGTTCAAAGCCAACCAGACAAAATTCTGTGAACACATTTAGACTAGCATTCATGTAGCTGTTAAGCTTTTGGTCTGATGCTAGTATCCGTAGAGCTGGATTTGCTTTACAGGTGGACCACAGCTTCAATAAAAGACATTAATAAGAGAAATGATAAATATTGTGGCCGCATGGTATTCAGTCAGGACTTTAACACAAGTAAGACGTTGCTGAGTTACTAACTGGAGTGGAATGAAATTTGGCACATATGACATCAATTATTTAAGAAGGCCTTGAAGCAGAAGGAAGTTCTTCGGCAGAAATTCTAGCAAAGAATAGATTAGTGGGTAAATAGGAATGAATGATACAATAAAGAATAGATGAAGTAGTTTATTTCCGTTTTACAAGGGGAAGCAATGTAAATCCTCACAAATGTATTAGAAAGTTCTTTGAGGGAGACAGTGAAAATGCTGGTTAATACAACCTACTTGGCTTTTCAAAATGCTGTTAACAAGAGTCTTTACTGAGAAGTCTTACAGGCACTCTTCCCACAGACTATGCATTTGTTAAAAGACACAAGGAAAAAATAAGAATGAATGGCTAGGCTCCAGAGTGAAGAAGGCTGCTAATGGAGTCTTACAGACATACAGTGTTTTCTGATCAGGGGAAACAGAAAATAGTCAAGTAATAACATTTCTGCTAATACAGATTTAGCTGCCTAAAATGAATAGCTAGGAATCACATAAAGGTTTCATAGTAGAGAAAGTGACTGATAAAATGTTTAAATGACTGTGCCAATAGATGCAAAAAAATGCTGGTGAGTGGGAAACAATGTGAACTCCGTCAAATACCATGCTGGACTTTCAGCTAGTGTTGCCACCAAAATAAGGACCTGATGGTTTGCTGCAGTCAGCATTCTGTCTCCATGACAGCCCTCATCATGAAGTCTACAAAGAACAAAATGGAAAATCTTGCTACATCGGTGTATAACTTCAGAAAGATAACAGTAGAATTGGAAAAGGCAAATAGCAGGCAACCAGGCCAGTAGAGACATGGAAAGACTTAGATGTGGGGAGGCACTAAATAGAAGGAAGACACTGTTTTCCTTCTGGAAAACAGCTGGCTTATGAGTAAGTTGTTGTGGTGGATATTCAGACCATTCTGAGTGTCTAGGCGAAATAGAACAGTTTTTCATTATCTGAGGAGTTGACTTTGTTTTTTTTTCCCTATAAGGCAATAAGCTAAAAAAAAAGGAGACCTCATGGAACTTACTGCCACAGGATGATGGGAAAACCAGAAAGCATGGAAATGATTGGAGAACTTTGTGAGGGTTTGATCTGTTGGGGCTCTTAGAAACAATAGTCCACTGGCAACTTCTGACTTGTGACGGTTCTAGATTTTATGTTGCCAGAAGTTGTTGTTACAGTCCTAGATGGTTGTTCCTTATACTTGCCCAATATTATTAGAATTTTACTTGAATATATAATGCTGGCACCTACCAAAGGTCAGCTTCTGAGTTAAATGTGTCCTGAGTTACCTCTCCCTTGAAAAGCAACTGAAAGGAGTATGTTTTTCCTCTTGAGGAGTTTGAGTGATTTCATATCTAAATGTTTTCTGGAGGCATGGGCTATGGTCCTAAGTCATGACGATGGCTCACTGTAGGGTTTTCTGGTAGCAAAAACATCAGGATGGGAGTCTTGGGTGAATCAATAGGTTCAGTAGTGTTTATTCATAGAATTTGGAAATACATGCAGTAATATTCTGTTCATCTGTCAATCAGTGCTTAACAGGGAAAAGACCACATATTAAATAGTAATTAGTGTGAAGAATGAAGCATGGTTTCCCAAGGAACTATTAATACAATTTTATTGGAACTTTTTTCTCCTTGAAATAAAATCAGACTGCTCTTAGGCAGTAAAGTGGAAGATTTGATTCAAATGAAGCAGACTCCCTGTTTTGTAATACTGATGATTTGGGGAGATAGGAAAAATGAGAGAGAGCGAGGGCTGACGTTCTTTGTAGAAAAGCATCCTGTAGATGACTGGAATATATATATATATATATATATATACTGGGACAGGAAGTATTAGTATCTGATTTTGTTTCTTCCACTCACTGGTGTATTTGCATATGTATATTTAATATCCTTTTTTTTTTTTTTTCATTTTTGCGCCAACTCTCCCATAGATCTGCCCTAGCAGGCAGTCTAGTAAGGCCTTGCCATTTCACAAAAACAGTTTCAGCAGAGAACTGTACCGGTGGCCAAATCCTAACATGAAAAGTCGCATGGCCAAGTTTGATCTTCAGCCATGCCTGTCCGTGCGTGGCATCCCCGTGGCTCCGCGGGCCGTGAGGGGCCGTGAGGGGTCGGACGCGCCCCTCAGCAGGGCCCGGCAGCCGCAGCGGGGCCCGGCCGCGCTCCTGCCCCGCGCCGCCGCCAGAGGGCGCCGCGAACGCGGGTACTGCGCCCCGCGGGGCCGGAGCGGGGCCTGGGACAGGGCAGGAGCGGAGCGGGACCTGGAACGGGGCCTGGAGCAGGGCAGGAGCGGAGCGGGAGCGGGACCTGGAACGGGGCCTGGAGCAGGGCAGGAGCGGAGCCGGAGCGGGACCTGGAACGGGGCCTGGAGCAGGGCAGGAGCGGAGCGGGAGCGGGACCTGGAACGGGGCCTGGAGCAGGGCAGGAGCGGAGCGGGAGCGGGACCTGGAACGGGGCCTGGAGCAGGGCAGGAGCGGGGCCGCGGGCGCTGCCGGGGAGCGAAACACGGTCACTTGCGCAAGTGTGGAGGCGGGTAAACGCTCCCCGAGCCCTAAACGATCGCTTTAAAGAATGAAGTGAAAAAGTTTTGGTAAAAGCGAGTCACTGTATCGGAGTTTCAAAAAGCACCGGGTTTATGTTTGCTTGCTTGCATCTTTTACTCTCCCTAAGAGCAGAGGAACCTTGGGTCTTTTCGCCTTTCTAGTGCATCTTTGAAACTGAGCGGCTTAGTTTTTTGCAATCCTCCACTCAGCCTAAATGTTACCTTAATTCTATTATCACCTAACTGTGTTCAATTTATACATGAAATAAATCTCATTGTCACTATCCAGCATTTCTTACTATGTGTTTGGAGTTCCGCCACTGCTAGAATTCTACTGCACTGAATTTTGTGTTCTGCTGCTGCTACTACAGAGAGGGTCCAGCTCACCTTTTTGTTTGGTAGAAAAGAGCAATATGAAAACCACGGTGGGGATATAGCTGGATGCAATATGTCACAAGTGGTGCAGAAACAAGAAATTCCATGTCTCTCCATCTCTGCCTTGTACTGCTCATACTAAAGACATTTCTTTCTTCTGAAGCCAAGGTATCTGGTAACTGCATCCCAAGTCAGTCTGTAAGCTTGAGTCTCCCTAATCCCCAGCATTTCCAGCAGTGATCTAATAAATCATTTTGTCTTTTAGCTCAATTTGTGTTTAATTTCTCATACAAATTGGAGTAGGCTCAGTTGTCTAAGGAGTAATAGCAGCACTGGACCCTTGGTAGATTTTTAGGGCATTCTTGTCCTCAAAAACAAAAAAGAATTCAAGATGTTGTTAAAATGTTATTTTCTCTTGAAGGGAAAATGGTTTTGGTTTTTCAGATTGGCATGGAAAGCAGTGTCCTAAATACCAGGCCAGGAATTTAGCCACTCAAATGTATCTTTGTCATGCAAATGCAAGCATAAATAGACTGGTAACTATTAATTTTGTTGGTGTTTGAGTCCATGCTTGAGAGTGTTTTCTCTTCCAGCAGTACCGTCTGTTTCACTACCTCACTTACACCTAGATTTTCTCTCAGAATTAAAGATAGTGAAAAAAGCTGCTGTAAAATTTTGGCAATACAGTTCTCATTTAAAATTGCATTTTTTCACTACTCAAAATAATCACTGGAGCCATTCTGCTTTTCTTCCCTAGAAGAAATTTAAGATTGTATTTGCATTTTACAGGGCAAAATCAGTAAGCTAGAAGAGAAACATGTGGATTTTCACTAAATTCATTATCAAGAACCTGGTTTTCATCAGTTTCACCATTGTTGTTTCTTATGAGTACATGGGCATAACTTGGAAAGGAAACCATGAAGTTTCTGACATGTAAAATATATTAGCTGAAATCCAAAAGATTCTTAAAAGCCATTACTCACTATTTAGAGCAATTTTTCATTACCATTTATGTTTATAAGGGAAAAAAAGCTTGCTAGTTTTTATCATCTGGTGTGTTACTGCTGTCAGGTAACTGTAAATTTGTCAAAAAACTTCAGATACTTGTATGAAAATTGTAATGATGTTGTTAATATTTTCATACATTTACCTCTAGCTAAGCTTGTGATTTCAATTTTCTTTAATAAATTCATGGCTCATTATTGCAGTCCTTCTGTTTGTAGTTCATCTCTTCAAATTCAGTCTGATGAAACAATGTTCTGTGTAAGACATCTAATAGACTTCAAATATTTGTTAGGATTAATACTGCAGTAAGTACTGTGAATAACTAACACACCCTCCTTGAAGTTCGAAGTATCTTTCCTCTTCAGCCTTTTAGTGGTGTAGTTTCTTTTAGAGTGAGAGATTCCCACTTCTACTCAACTTCGGAAATAAAGTCAGTTTTGTTCTTGTTTAAATGACGTGTGCTTCTGGAGTTGTGGATGTGTGTCCCTTTAAAACTCGAAAGAATGGAAGACTTTCAGCTTTACACCTGTTATGCATTCATCATGGGTTTTTACATTTTGTTGCATGCGTTTTAAACAGATGTTTGTTGTCAGATTGAATCATGAATTGACCAAGAGGCTAAGCAAGACATCAAATGCTTAGTGAAACTTTCAAGGATGGGAACAATTATTTGAGAGTTGCAGGCACTGACTTCTGTTTCAGACACATCAGCTTGTCTGAAGCTATTTAAAAAGTATTTGTGTGGCTATTTCAATAAAAAGATGGTGTTAATATATCTTTTTCTGTTCTATATTATGATTGATCACTTTGTTTCCAAAGGTCCACCTTATATCTGGTAGCAGTATGTGATTTTATGATTGATTAAAGTTTATCTGTTTTGTGCTCCTGCATGGTCTGTTGTGGATTATAACACATACAGTGCAGCCAGGTGTGGGTACAGTCATCATCAATATAAAATGATAAGTTCTAAACCCTTTTTAAAATACTGGAAGGTCAGAGCATTGATACAATTAAGTGATTTGCAGTCACTGTCGTCTCTCACAAATGTGAAATTCAAGAACAACATGAGTACCATGGTTTGAAATCATTTTAGGGATGGGAATTTGAGAAAATGATAAACAGCCAAATAGAGCTAAAGATTAACTTAGCTGTTAATCCGTACAAAAAAATCTGTAATTCTCACTTTTATTATGACTGCTAATTTAAAAAACTGTACTCTCTAGTGAAATAAAACAGCAGAACTTCATACCAGAAATTAGGAAAATCTTTGTCACTGGATGGGTAGTGCAGAACTCATTGCCTACAGTGGCTGTGGGATCCTTTTCCTTGGGTGTTTCCAAGACTCAGAAGTCATGGATGACAGCTTGCTGGCAGCAAACTCACTTGGAGCAGCAAGTTGGGTGGAGACCTCCAAAGGGTTCTTTCTACCAATAGTTCTGTGATTCTAGGGCATAAAAAAATTGGGAGTAGAACATGAACATTTTGCATGGTTGAAAAAAGTTTTAACATTACAGCTGGTTTAGTGGTATTTAAGAGGGTATTTTAGTTTCCCCTAATTTTCATGGGGAAACTTGTAATTTCTCTCTGACAGAGGCAATTAAACAATGAGCTATAAGAGAGAGCATTGGAGGAAGCTATTGATATTTATTAGTAGATTTATTTAAAAGATCTAAATGGACTTTCTGGTCTGTGAAAAGCGGTTGAAGTACAAGGATTTAAAAATCTCAGTTTGCACAAGCAAATTGCATGCATCATGATCCTAAGATTTAAATGCAACCTAAATTGACATACAGCTGTAAGAAACTTAATCATGTTAAGCTCTTAAAGGTTTTCCTTTTACACACTAAAAATTAGGGTCATTTTTGACCTCTAATTGCTCAGGCTGAGAAAGTTTGTCAGAATTCTTCTTTGTTCACACAACAAAAATACCATGTAACTGGAACATTAAAGAATAACTGCATTAATGTAGCCAGCTAGGCTTGTCTGTGAACAGAAGCATTCAGACTCTAGTGGTAGAAAAAGAATTAGGCCTTCATTGAATGTTTTAAAAATGCAATGCTTAAAAGAAAATTTCAGTGCTAGTAACAGGAGAGTCAGTAGCAATTGTGTAAAGAAATGGCCAAGGAAGTTGTATCTCATGTCCTGCAACACATATTTTGCCAAATGGGCTATCAAATTCAGAAGATCTAGGCTGCAGTATTTCTGGCTAACACAAATGATCTTTTAGAGACAATGGCTATGCTACAACGAAACCAGCATGGATATACCTCTGAAAAAAAACGTTGTGGGCATTTCCCATTGGAAAAACAATTAATTTGTTAGACGGATCAGCCTTAGTTAACTGGAGCTTTGAAGATCAGCACCCAGATCTTAAACTTCCCCTGCAAATTTCCCCATGAGAAGCTGCAGGCTGCAAAGCATATATTGTGTGTACTTGCAGTGTTTTGATTTTCAAGTGAGCTGCTGTATTCTGCTCTTATGTTCTAGACAGATTTTGCAGGGAGGGGTTTGCTGTGTTAGTTTTATCTGAAACTGAGGTGGGTAGAGTTATCATTGTGAGATGTATTTGGAAAAATGAGCCTAATTTCTTATTTAATAGATCAGAAGAGTGGCAATCCTAGAAAGGTAGTTAACCAGAGAGAAATGGACAGCTCAGGTGCAGCCTATTTCTATGCTGACCTATTCATAATCTAAACTATTTTAAGTCTGACAAGGCACTGTGGTTTTGGTTCTGTTTTGAACATAACAGTATTAGTGCATAATTAAATTTATCAATCATGCTAGCCTTCATTTTCACTTATTGAAAGCATGTTTGTTGAAAAAACCCAACCAAAACCATCTGGATGCCTGCCTGGTTTCAGTGGAGGCTACCATTTTTTATCCCTTTTTATTTAAAAAAAAGACCTATCAAGAGGATTAAAGTCATGCACATATTTCAGAAGAATAGCAAAATCCTGTCCAACTTTATGTACCATGGAAAGTAACCTCTAATGATAGATCTAACTGTAAAATTACTTTCAGTATGTGCCTTTTGTTTAATGGTAGGCTGTTAGAAATATGTCTCCAATTTCACTAAAGAATTCTGTAATTAGGAAATGACTAATCAAAATACCAGATCTGGAACACAGACCTGCTTGCAGGGGGGTAAATGTTCAGCCTCAGCTTTGGCTCTTGAGTTTACCTGCTCTCAGCTGTGCCTGCCCAAGAGATTAAAGAAGTATGTGCTTCAGCCAGGAAGAGCAGCATCTGGAAGCAACTTACTGAGAGAAGTGGAGTGCCAAAAAATGAGGTGACTTGATGAAGTGTCCAGCCTTTTGCAATATTCTTTGGTCCAGAGAATAGCTGAGTTAGGATTTAAGACTTGCTCTGAGCAAGAGATGTCTGGGGCAGACTGGGTGTGGTGTTCCATTCTAAAGCAGCTGGTATAGATTGCCTCAAAAAATTTTTTTTGATAACCCTTCACCTCTGATCTAAAATATGAGTTGTATTTCCCTCATGGCTAATCCACTCTCTCTGACCTGGGAGATAATTAATTGTTTTTCTCCTTACTGCAGGTGGTTAGTAGCCTTACCACCTCTCCCTTTGGTAACTGTAGAACACAAGGGGGAGTTGACAATCACTCATTCCTTTCAAATTGTATAATTCAGTAGCTGAATGAAATTAAATGCAGAGGAGTTGTTCTCAGTCCTGGTGCCTGACTTGTGTTTCAGATCCATGGATGGGATTTGCTGTTCAAAAGTTTGTTTTCCTCACATAAACCATTACGAATCAGATGGGCTTCATTTAAAGGTTGATGATACTGACAAGGTGTCCCCAATCCCTTTGCTCTGAACCATACCGTGCTGCATGCTTTTTATGGCATTTGTTTGCTCACTGAGCTGACTCAGCTCTGACACTGGCTAAGTTAGCTCTTGGGTGGTTTGGCACAAAAGTTGTTTCAAAAGAAATGGCAAGCAGACATGGTTGAAAGGAAGCAATATTGCACCATTGCATCAGTTCAATTGTCTTGTGAAATGTTTTTCTCACTGTGTCAGTTAAGAAAAGTCATGACCTTCTGTTAGAAACTTTATTGGGAAGTACCTTGCTTTTATCTTTAGGCTACCATCACTGTTACTGAGCCCTCAGGAGACAGGAGTTTGTCAAAGGTCTACCCACATGTAAATGTAACAAACTTACTACTGCTTGTCTTCAGATTATGTCTTTGTGCTGTATTAAAGCTGTATAAATGCACTCCTCTTAAGCCTTTCTTTAGGGATCAAGACATTATGCATTTCATGTGTAAATTGCTTCTGATAATTTCCCAAAGTCTACAGGATCATTTATGCCCATTATCACCTAAATTAAGAACTGTTAGTTCTTTTACTTAAGTGCTTCTTAATCCGTTTCCATTTTGCAGTATGCTTTAGAGGATCTCTGTTCTAGCAAATGAGAAATGCTTATTTTTTACAGCTAGAACAGGGGCTTCTTTTTACATTGTTTTCCATCCCTTCATCATTTTTACATTTTGGTAATGGTGGTATTGCTGTTTGCACACACTTTTTCTTTTGTATTGTCTACAGACACAATATTTACCGAAAGTTTATTGGCTGTGGTAGCCCTCTTGAAAGACAAATACTTGTCAACCTCTCAAGGACATTCTGATCTTGTCAGGAGAGGCTGTTAGAAATAGGGACCTTGCTGTTGACAGTTGTTTGTAATTTTGTGCTTGTACACGAGAGTATGGATTTAATTTGCCTTTTCCTGCACTTTGTCAGTGCTTAATGGATGCTTTTAGGTATGAGCTTTCTATTTCCATGGTACAACTAAACACTTTGTTAGTTGCAAAGGAAATGAGAAGTGTCATGGAAGTGGTGATTCTGTCACCAGTGGGTTTGTTGTTCTGTGTGGGTGTTACAAATCTTGATAGTGATAAGACAACCCCTTATAGTTTTANTAAAGGAATTACTTAGTTCTGTGAGAGGACCTGTGCTTTAATTGTAGAACAAGGAAATGTTGCCTGATGTACATCAGTAAAGAAACCTTGAGAAATAAATGCTTTTGAACTATGTGGTTTGTATTTTATAAGCTTCTTACTGACTACAACTTCTTTTTTATTCATGGTATCATTATTGAAATTACTCCTATGCAATTATGATTCAGTACTTATTTAATAGAGTTGCAGAAGTTAATTGTATCTATTATTCTAGAAGAAGTTTTGAGCTAATCAGAGGCAGTTGACGTGCATTTTGTACATGATGTTCCTTTTTAAGCATCAGTTTGAGTGGAAGTTTAAAATACTGTTTTGATTTTCTGCAAATGTACCTGAACAAATACAGAAGGAATATGTGCAGTTGAAGAGAATACTAGCAGGAGCCACAGATGAATAGACATTTGGCTCTTCTTCATTGATTGTGTTACTTCAGTTTCTTTCACTCCACTTTCCTTGTCATGAAGAATTTGGAACCTTCTTCATTTACAGATGCCTCTTCAGCAATTTTTTTATTTTTCCAGTGTTACGGTGACAATGTGTCTTGGTTCACATTAAATCTCAAGGAGCTACAGACGTCGAGTGACATATTTAAAAGGGAAGGCAAATATTCAGGGCAACACTTGAGCATATGCTAACTTCATTCCTGTTCAGCAGACGTTAAAAAACTTGTCTCAGTAGAGAAGCTGTCTAGCCTCAAGATTGAAATTCAAAATAAGCTGAAGTAATAGCTTTTAAAAAGTCATTTGGCACATACTTCCCCTGTTGATTTGATTAGGTTTTGCTGATGCTCTGAAGTTCTGAAAAACATTGTCCATGTAGTCTATGGCTAACTTTTATCCCTACACGCAAGGATATAAAGAGTTTTAAGCAGTTTCTTCTATCAGGATCTTGAGAACAGTGCTAAACCTAAGAATTCCTTTAATTACCCATGGTCTGACAGAGAGATTCTGCAATTTTTCATAAACCTCTGACCTCTGATTCGAGGCATCCAGCTAATGCTTACTAAAATAGTGCGCTTCTAATGAGATAGATGCCTTTTAGAACTGGATGTCTCACTTTGGATATACAATCAAAGATGTTAAATCTTGGTATGGCAGTCTCAAATATTCAGTTAGTGATTCAAAATATGTAGGAAAATAAAGTTAAGAACAATCTTTGTAATGCTTTTGTTAACATCTACAGTTTTAACTGCATATAAATGTGTGATTCATTTAGATGGACTGAATTTTGGTAGGATGGCAAGGTAGTCTGATTAAAACAAGTTTGTTATTTAGATAAATGCACATTTGCACTATTTGTGTTCTAAGTGTTTCAGCATTCCATGAGGGAAGAAAAATAGAACTGAGGGTCAAGTGACATGAAAGTGTAATGGTTCTTTAGAATGAAGATATTAGTCCAAAAAAAAAAAGCACCCCTAGTCACTATAAATTTTAAAATAGGTTGAAATTATATGTATCTGAATAGCTTAAACCCTTGTAAGTATTTCTAAAATTCTTGTGTAAATAATTTTCAAAAATCTTTCCTAAACCATAAGCCATTAATTGCAGAAAAGTTGGATGAAATCCAAGTAGCAGAAAATAACAGAATCACAAGCAAGGTGGCATGTGTTGAAGAGTAAGTTGCACTCATGATTGAAAGATAATATGCACTAATTATATATCATAATTGTTATATCATGTTTGAGATCTTGGATAGAGGAGAAAGTATATAAATAGGGATATAAAAGCTCTTTTTGAAAATAAGAGCTGCATTAACAATACAAGGTTGTAGAAATTACAGGATGAAGCTGACATTGCAATACAGAAAGGGAGAAGAAGGTAAAGGTGGAAAATAAAAGGAAATATAATGACATGGGAGGTTATGTCGTATAAACAGTAATTTCCACTGTGTCCAGAATAAGAGAGACTCTGGGGAGGAGACAGCAGGGGTCTCCAATAGAGGGGAAGAATCAATCAGACACTGAAGAGCTTGAAATTGTCAAAGAAATTAAATGCTTTCATTGTCTCACTATTTACAATGGCAAATTCAGGACAGATGTCTGAAAGATAAGCATTTTTACGAGTCTTGAAGGGGAAATATTAAAGGAAAGCAAAAAAATAAATTAAAAAAAATATATCTTTAACTGTCTGATTTAAAAACAAAGCCAAGTGAACTGGATCCAAACTGAAAGTATGAAGAAAATCGTGACATATTGACTGGTATATTTTGAGTTGTATGGCCAAACTCTCTGTGATGTTTCTTTATAGACTTTTAACTGTGACTCAAAATGTGTCCTGACACCAACAACTGCAGATTAACCAACAGAGTGCTTTTTAGAGGAATTAAGAGTTTTAGACTGGAGGAAATAGTACAAATAATAAAGACATGTTGATCAGGCTTGAAAAAAATTGAAGTATAAATTTTTTTCAAGCTATTTCCTTCCACAGCTTAATTTTGGTTTTCTGTCCATGTAGTTTTCCTCTGATTTATACTCTTACATAGTCAATATAGCCTGACACTGAGACTCATGAGAAATTTATCCTGTAGTGGGAATTATCCAAATGATCTAAATCTGTTACTGCATCTTCCATGTGTCCGTGTCTTTTCCTTGCTTCTGTCTAGCCTTCCATACAGAAAGATGACCTGTAATTTCCCCTTCTCTCAGGCTTCCTCTCTCCACATCAATGAATTTTTTCCACATGACTGTGAGTCCGATGTCTCATTTTAAGTTATGCTTGGTTGGCATGGAGTTTATCTTCCCTGCCATGGCCACCTCCATGCAGTGAGAAGCACATAAAAATTATCCAAATATGACATGGCAAAGTGGGATCTAGGCTAGCTAAGTAAAGTATTTAAAGAGACAGTACAGCAATGCATGAATTGGTAATGACTTTGTAGAATTGTTTCAGTTCTCAATTGTGTCTCAAAAAGTGTTCTCAATTAGATGTTCATGCTACTTGAATTTGGAAAGAAAGGACATTTTTTATTAGACTATGGTGGATTGCACTTTATAGGCTGCCAGATATCCACCCAGTTTCTCTCTCACTCCGTCCCCTCCACAGGATAGTGGGAGCCAGGAAACAAGATGAAAAATGTCTTAGGCTGAGTGAAAGGCAGAGAGATCACTTACCAGTTGCTATCAGGTGCAGAAGAGATGGGGGAAAAATTAATTGAATATATTGCCAATTGAAACCAGAACTGGATGGTGAGAAAAAAATAAAAGAACTAAAACACTTCCCCTCATCCTGCCCTTCTTTCAGAGGCTCAGCTTCACTCCTTCATTTCCAACTCCTGTTCCTCCTCCCTGCTGTGAGCGGCAGAGGAGGATGGGGAATGGAATTGTGATCAGTCCATAAAAGTTCCACTCTGCTGCTTCTTCCTTCTCACAGTTTTCCCTGCTTCAGTGCTGGATCTCTGCATGGTCTGCAGTCCTCCCAGATCAGATCCTGTGTGGGCCCTCTGGGTGGGTTGCAGTTCCTAAGGATAAGCCTTCTTCAGCATTGGTCCTTCACAGGCTGCACTGCCTCCAGGACATGGCCGGCTGCTCTGGCAGCTCACAAGCTGCAGAGTGGATAAGTGCTCCATCCCAGGTCGCTTCTGCTGTGGTGCCTGAAGCGCCTTTCCCCTCTCTTCTCTCCCCGCGGTGTTACCGGCTGATTTCTCACAGGAGTGTTTTCCTCGCTCACTCCCATTTGCGGAACGTTGCTCTCCCAGCGGTGCTGCCCTCCCGGTGAGGGCTCGGCTGTGCCCTGTGGGCGCCTGCTGGGGGCCGGCTGCAGCTTGGGCCTGGCACGGGCAGCTCTGGCCTCTCCCCATGGAGTCCAGCCCGGGAACCCCCATGGCCACCTACACCTGGTGCTGAGAGAGCTGAGAAAAACAGGCAAGCTTTACACTAAATCGTGTAAGAGGAAGCCAAACGCAGAGAAATAAAGTGAGAGAAATTATATCTGAATTTTATTTTAATTATGAATAAAATAAATGACAACCATGAAAGACAAAACAGGAGTTAATACAGTGAAATCTTTTGTCTGGAGGGTGATGTGGTAACTTTTAACTATTGCTGTAACCATCAAGGCCACAAGATCCTTGTACACCATTACCATCTATTGGCTAAATTTTCCTTTGACAGAAATGTTAATAGTACTTTATTCTCTCTGCATCAGGTGTTGTAATTAAAAATATCCATTCCTTCAGACTGTATTTCTCTTG
This sequence comes from Nicator chloris, assembly GCA_013400495.1. NCBI lineage: Eukaryota > Metazoa > Chordata > Aves > Passeriformes > Pycnonotidae > Nicator > Nicator chloris. The sequence goes on along the minus strand of WAAE01020578.1, from coordinate 28,169 downwards.
TAGTGTTAAAATTTTTGAGCATGACATCCCTATGACTTTGATTTTAATAGTCTACTACCATAGAATTAGTTTATTAAGATCTGTTATCCTGAACTTAAGCGTACTTTTCCAAGGGTCTAAAGAGTACCCAAATAGCTCTCTTCCTACTAGTTGAAATGGTGGGGGTTTTCTCCAGAATGTGTATGTGTCCTTTTTATTCTCTTCAGTAGTGTAATGGGACTGTGAGCTGTTCTGTAAGGATTAGCTGATGTTTTCTGTATAATGTGTCCTGGAAGAGAACAAATAGGAGTGTGTAAAAAAATGCCAAGAGGAAAACTGAGAATGAAGAGAAGGGAAGAAAAAAAAAAAAAATGTTCAGTGCCCACCAAAAAAAATCACATTGTGGTGCAGGAGAAGAGAGTTAAGGCAGGCAGGCTAATGTGCAGAGCTAGTTCATTGCATGGCCTCATAATTCCTGAAGCAGCAATCACTTCTGAGTGAGGAACTGTGGCCTTATTATCATTACAGGCATGGCTCAGTTTTTTTAAAACTAGAAAGAGTGATTAAGCAGTTCTAGTTGCTTTTCTTTGGGGCTGACATAAACTTTGTCTTTTGGGAGAGAAGGTAGGTGGTTATTTCCAGTCAGCTCAGTCTGTTAGCTCAGTGTATTTTGTGCAGATGCAGTCCATAGGAACACTCTGAAGAGGAGGGTGGGAAGGGGAAAATGTGTAGTTTAAATGAGTTTCAGCAGGACTGAATATGAAATTGTAGACTTGCACTGCAATTGTTGGAGTAGAACAAAGCACTTTTTTTACCAGTTCAATCCATTTGGCAATTGCTGGTGATAAACAGAAAACTCTTAATTCAGATGAATGTTAGAAATGACCCGTATAATTAACGACCATGATGTTCTGATCAACAGTTTTCACATGCTTTTATTCCCAGTCACTACTCTTCTTACTTTCCTTACAATACTTTTGGTATTGCCAAAACCAGTGTATGTAATAAACTAGTTTCTCCATAATTGCAGCCTTACAATACCTGAAGGGGGTCTCTGAGGGTGATGGAGAGTCTATTTACGTTCTTCTCTGTGTGATCGTTCTGTTGCAAGGACAGGGTTTAGTCTCTTTTTTGTTTTAAAAATTATTGTATAATTGCCACAAAATTCCTTCTAGTTATCCATAAATTTTGAATTCATTTCTCCACTGTCCAGCCAGTGAGTACCAAAAAAACATCAGATAGCGCCAAGGAGCTGTTCCCTTCTCTGTCAGGACTGTGTGAATTTTAAAATATCTAAAACAGTCCATGCATTTGATCTCAGCCAAAAATGTCAGTGCTTCTTGCCACATGCCGTGGCAGGGACTGTCTTGCAGTTGTGCCTCAGGAGATACATAATGATTTCATGAATAATTTTCATGAGATTTCACTTGATGAAATTCTTACTTGTGAAAGTAGAATGGTAGTGAAAAGAGAAACTTTATGAGAACACTAACTTCAGAACCCATTTTTTTCTGTGTGACTTTCATTCTCAGCTTCAACTGAATTTTATTGTATCCAGGCTGTGTCAAAGAGAAATTGATTTTGTTTTATTTCTATTCCAGTTTTGTACAAAGTCAGAGGATTGTGAAAGTATCTAAAAGCTTATTTGGTTATCCAAGCTAAGCTGCTCTGTTTTAATTTTTTGCTTATTTTTTGACAGTATTATGATGACATTGTGGAATGTAATCTTACCTGTGAGATACCAGCATTGCTTATATATTATATATACTGACTAGTCAATTCAGTACATGCTTTGAACCAACTATTCAGTGGTCATACTGTTGTTCTAAATGTATTGTTTTGATTTCGCAGGTGCCTGCAGAAGTATCACCAACAGTCAGTGCCAAATGCTTCCATATAACTACACAACTGTAACTTCAGTTCTTTCCATTGTCAAAAGTATTGAAATGGAAAAGTTCCTGAAGTTCTTCAGTTACCTCAATCGTCTCAACTGCTATCAACACATCATGCTGTTTGGCTGTAGTCTCGCTCTTCCTGAATGCATCAGTGACGGTGATGACAGGTATTTGGGAATGAAAATCCATCAGTGACTAGAGCCAGTTGTGGTAAAATACTCTCTGTCTAATCAGACGAGAAGATCCAAACGAAGCCTATGACCCCATTGCAAAATTCCTGTCTGTCAAAACTATTGGCAACATTTCTGCCATGATAAGCCAACTCTAATAGAGCTCTTTTACAAAAATGTTGCCACTGTATAAACAAATACTGTTTATACTGTTTATACTGTTTATACTGATATTAGGACAGTCAGGCTTATTTTCCTAAAGAAGCCTGTCCAGAGTTCTTCTGCCTAATTTCTCCAGTCTGGCTATGCCAAAATGGAATGTTTTGTAACGACAGTAATGCTTTGGATATGTACAGTATTGTCATAAGTTGGGGTGGCCATTAGTTAAACTTCAAATTTGTTTAGTCATTTCCTTCAGCAAAGCTAATATTTAAAAAATATTTTTTGGTATTAAATTAGCAGGATATGTTCAGGGTGACAAAATATTCTGGAAGCTTAAGGAGCATATATTTTTTCTGCATTTGCATAATTTCACACCATTAGTATAATGTGCATGCACTTTTAAATTGAGTTTATTTGAAAAAGGATCAGTGAGTTTAGCAGAGCTAAAGCCAAAACCTGACGCAAAAAGTGGAAAAGGATTTTTTTTTTAACATATGTACACAATCTTTGATGTTTCTGGAGGTAGAAAGAGAGAAGACACATTTCTTTCTCCTTGTTTTCATTTTTTATTTCCAGTTCCTCCACTGTGAAATACAGTGGAAGAGAATATGACAATTGAATAAGTGTTTCAAACAACATAGCAAGACCAGGAAGTTGAAAGCTGTGCAGTTTAGAAGGAATAGGATACTTGTGAAAGAAATTCTGCGAGAACTGGTCAAAAATTCAGTTGCCAATGAAAGGTGCAGTCTCACTCCAGGCAATATATGCCTGCCACCACCAGTGCATCACAATGATTCCTGGATGGGCTAATTAAGCTCACTAAAGTGACAGAAAATAAACCCAGAATAAAGGCGTACAGATGATTACATGGATAGGATTAGTGGGGAGGAAAGTCAGCACCGGTGACAGTGGAATGAGACTGACCTTTAGACTGGCTGAGTGGTTTAAAACAAATGCACCTCTGTACATGTCTGTTAACCTACCAAAAGCTATTTTCAATTAACCCTGTTTAATTGAGTGCATTATTAGTTACGGCACCTCTGCTCCAATTCAGTATTACAATTGTTCTGCTTACAGAATCTAATAACAAACAGCCTTACATTACCTGTTTTCTCTAAAAATTATTGAACAAAATAAGAAAAGTGGGTTTAGGTAATACATTAATAGTTCTAAATGTTCAACAACAGAACAGGCCATTTCTCTGTTGCTTCACTTTTTCTGCCTTGTTTGGAATTAGACTTTCACAAACCCGTTGAGAGTAAGTTGTGTGTATCAAAAGTGCAAAGCTCTTAAATAAGTAAAATGGTGAAAGGATTAATTTTGTACATTTCCATTTCTTTCCTGAAGACATGTTTTTGCTCTGATTTTCAGTGACAACCAAAACACCCTGAGATTCAAGAGTCAGGGGTTTTCTTTGTGGTTTTCCCTTTCCCTTTTTGTTTTTCCCTTTTTTTCCATAGCAGCAACCTTCTCCCATTAATTCATAATGTCAAAGCTGGAACTGGATTTTGATGTCCTGTTTTATGTCTTAGAGGTCACAGTAGTTCCTCTATTTGTATTTTAAAATCTTTTATGGGTAGAAAATATTCTTGCCCCTGCAGACTAATGGGGAAGAAAGTCCAATGTGAGACTGCAAATGATGTAATACTATGTTAGAATCTGACTTCAGTTTTAGTAATCCTGTCTCCAGAGTGTGCCATAGATGTCACTGAAAATGCAGTGACTGCAGTCAGAGTGGCAGCCATGGGAAGAACAATACGAGTGGACTAACCAGTGTGCTGGTTAGTTGAGTCTTGTTTGGTAAACCTCAGTTGTCCTAATTTAACTCCTGGCTTCTTTTTTAAACAAGAATACTTTTTTTTTTCTGTAGGTAATGAAGTGATTTTTGTGATTGTTGTCCATTTTGTAGCATCCAATTATTGCTGGCAAACACATGTATTTCACAGCCAAGAATAATTTATTTTAAGGAGCGTCAGGTCTGCAAAAAGTAGTTATTAACACCTTTCCTTCTCAACCCAGCCCCTTCCCTGCCTTCTCCCCATAACTCCTGTCAGTGAGATCTAGAGAAAAGCATTTAACACAGATGGGGGAGGTTCCTTTGTGTATGCTGAATGCAGATACCTAAAATGAGAGACAAGCCTGTGTTAGGTCTGTTGAATAGGGGAATCTGGTTAGCAGAAAGATACTGAAGCAGAAGAGTCACTGTGGAAAGCCTCTGGTAGTAATGCATGCAGATAGGTCCATATGCTGCAGTGCTTTTTTGGGGGGGACTATTGTTGTTTAGAACATACAGTATGACAAAACATCCACTAATGTTGTGAGCAGTTGTTATTGACATTGTCATTATTTCCTCCCATCAGTTACAGCCAGTTCATTCTAACGTCAGTGGTTCTGTATCTGATCTCTCTTTGTTTTGTGACCGAAGCAATTGTTCCTAATGTATGTAAAGCTTAATTTGACAAATGTTGCGGAAGAAGTGAAGCTCCTGTGATGCCTAGATGTCTATTCTTAGGTATTGTTGAGAGTCTGTTGGCAGCTTGCAGCCATGGGAGCAATAATTATAGCAGTGCGTTACAAGAAGGAACAAGAAGGGAAGTTACAAGCACAAATCTTTGGCATCCAGTGAGCTGTCATTACATAGCTTTTCTCTGATATTTAAACTTACGTCTGTTTCCCATTTATCTTTCATGTATTTATAAACATTGTTTTCATTAACACTTAAAGGAGATTAAGTTTCTAGGCAGAGAACATAGTCAGTGTTTGTGTGGTTAGGTACAGGGATTTCTGAATACTACCACAATACTGTTGCTCTTCAGGAATGTTCTTCTGTATCTTGCTGCAGTGAAACCACCATGTGTGACAGCAAAAAGATACTAATTTTAAAAGCTGTATTTAATTTCAGTAGCTGGATATAAAATCAGCTAGCCCTGCTCTTTTAAGAAAATATGTAACAATATCTAAATACTACTTTCCAGTACAGAAGTTTGAAAGTACAACTAAAACCTGTGTGGAAATGGAAAGTTGGAGTGCAGCAAGGCTTTTTTCGCATGCTTACCTATAATTTTTGTAGTAAGGGACTGCTTATGTAAAGGTGTTATGCAACTTCCTCCTTCTTGAGTGGATGGATGAGATCTTTCCAATATGACTTAAAAATCAGCCTTAAAAAACCCTGTCCTACCACAGTCCAGCAGCACTGATAAGAAAACATGAAAAGTAATACCAGTGGTCAAGAACAGCTAAAACTAGATGAGCTGAGCTAATGACGTTTAAAACATTCCTAGAGTAGTAACTTTGTCCTTTTGGGTAGTAATAGTCTGTGTCCTCTGACCACCACATGGAACACTGGTACTTTGTTGTAAGAGAGATCTGTCCTCAGAGCTGCTGGTTATGACTAATGATTTAATCTAGTGAATTCTCCCTCAGCACTGAAAGAACTAAGAGTGGGCCAAAGGTCAGTTACTACCATGTAGTGGATCTTTATTTATAGCAACTCACATGCATTGGATTCAACAATTCAAGAAGACAATAGAAGTTAATCTGCAATGTTTTCAAATTCCAAAAGGAAAGAAAAGGATATATTTTAAAGCCAAAATTAATGTAAAATTTGAAGATTCAAAATCATTAGAGAAGTTCATGCTGAGTCAGCCTATTACTGCATAATGCAAACACACTCATTGATGCTTTCTAATATTTCTTGCACTTTATGAAATAATCAAATTTCATCAAAAGACTTGGAAAAATAGGCAGGCTATATAAGATCCTGAAGGCCTATATCCATGGCTTATTTTGACTTTTTATGCGGAGAATAAATTTGAAGCTTATGGATTCTCATACCCCTGTGCTGTTGTGCTGCCTTTAAAACAGAAATAATAGCTAGAGTACTTACATTAATTCTCTTCGTAGAAGTATATTCCAGAAAGTTGAGGAAATGCCTTCCATTGAGAGATCCTCAGAGTTATAACAGATAAACTTATTAAAATTATAAGATGTTATAAAAAAACTACTTTTTAGAGTTGAGGCTTTTGAAGTATGTAGGGGAAAAAAACTGATCACGCGGATCTTGTTTACATAGCTAATGAGAATTTTTGTTTTCAGGCTTTGAACAGGAAGCTATCAGCATACATTTGAGTCAATATCTATTACACGAAGTCCATAATGAGTTTAATTGTGTATGAATGATGTATGGATATGTATGAGTTTGTGTAGGCAATCCTCCACTGACACGTTTCAATTTTGTTTTAATCCACTTGATTTTGGCAACAGAAGCAGGTAAATATGCCAAGACAAACTAGCAGCTGCTAGGACCTCTGAGTGAGCGGTCCCGTAGGCAGTCTGTGACCCAGCTTTTACACTATCTTTTTATAACGCACCTGTGTGGAGATGTCAAATTATAGTTGCCCAGGGAACTTCGCCATTCTGCAGCTTTTAAGAAATGTTTAAATTTTACACGTTTATGAAATTAGCTTCAGAGTAATTTTTGAAGCAAAGGTATTGAAAACCCACCTGGAAAGACATTTTGAATTCTCTGTCATAAACCTATCAGAGATGCTTTTGTTGAAATTGGTGGTATTTACTTTTAAACATTAAGCTACTGCGCTGGTGACAATCACTTACCAGCTCTCCAAGGAATAAGGTGGGACAATTTTCTCCTACCACCGTGTTGTCTCTTTATGTTCCGTTCATGATTCCATCCAGTGTAGTTCTTCCTGTGACCCAGGCACATGGAGTGGAGGCTTCTTTCAGGTGCTTGAAAGTGACTACCAGTTGTTTCCTAAGTTTGCAGTCCTGTCTTTCACGTCCTGTGGGAGTTGCTTTATCCTCATAATACACTTCCTTTTTGATGGTGCCTCTTTGGCCTAAGGAATTTAACACAACTCACAAAGGCTATGCCAGATGTAGTTTTGGCCAGAGTTGTTTGTCAAGAAGATACAGAAGATTAGAATCTTCAGTTCAGAATAAAACAGAGGTGATGTTCAGTGGGTGAAGTGATTTATACATAGAATGTTTGAAATCACGTCTTTTGTTTTAAATGTTGCCATGACTTGGCTTGCAACCCTTCAAAATCCAGCAGACTAATTGTGTACAAAACCCCACACTGTTGTGAAATCTGTCTTTGGATATAACCAAGGCATAATCTATCTTCAGTTTTTAAATCTGGGCTCGGTCCATTTAAGTGCAGTTGTGACTTGAACCACACAACCTTGGAGATCCAGCTAATGAAAAACATGTATAGTCATATCCTGTCAAAAAGGAACACAAAAATTAGACAATGTGATAATGTTGCAAATGCTTGCCCACATAAATAGTGTTCTCTGCCAGGTTGGTTTTTTTTTTTGCGTCTTATTATTGTTGATTTAAAGCATTCTCCTAAGGGAATTGATATAAGTGTTAATGTTTAGCAGAAAAACTGAGGAATACACAGGGTCTGTGTTGTTTGAAAAAGCCCATAACAGCAAAACAAATGAATAATTTTTTCTTTCGTTTTTTTCTTTCTACCACTTAATAACCTTCCAATAGCTGCAGTTTAACCATTAGTTATAATAATGATTCTATGGTGTAATTTTTTGATAAGTAAAATGTTGAGGATAGAGTTGCTAATGGCAGATAGTCAACATGCTGTGAGAAACATTTTGTAAAGCTTTCCCATGCAGTGTAAGTACTCAGTGTCATATCTGGTCTATCCTCAAATTGATAGGACACTAATTTAAGGTGAGGTAGAACTAATTTACAGCAACAAGAAAGTGAAATGGTTGACAGGTGTAATACATTGGGTAGGGTTTCAAACTAGCAAAACTGTCTGTGTAAGGTATCTGTAAAATAGCACTAGACAGTTCCTGTGTGCTTTTGAAAGTGTTTATGTGCAGTAACAGATGTGATATGCAAAGTCATGATTGAAAACATGTTTCAGGGAGTGTACTGAACAGACATGAATTTTTAAATATAAGGAGACAGTGAATAAAATCAGCATGACTTGAAATGGAAAATTGAATTGGTAATAAATAGATACATGGATCAAAGAAAATCTACAATATGCAGATTCAGAAAGTCATGAAATATTTGCACAAAAAAAAGATCAAGAAGAAAATAAATCCTCAAGCCCCATTTCCTGCTCTAAAAAAAGATAATTTTTCAAAATCCCAAATTTTTATTTTTGCTGTCCTATGAGTATAACTTGTTCTTCATGACACATGAGTGAAACCTTTAGTTAAGAAACAGCTGGTTTACATCTAACTTCAAAGAAGGGAATGCTCATATTTCTCTGAAATATCGGAGTGGACCATCTTGCCAAGACATAAATGAAGAAACTTGAAGAAAGAGTAGTCACAAAATAGCATTTCTAGAGATATACCTTTCTTCTCAGTGCAGCCTGTATTGTTCATAAATAATGTCATAGTTAATGAGTTATGTTAGTGATCTCGTCTGTTATTCATACGGCAGAAAACAATGTGCTAATGAGAAGATTATAGTTTGCATTGTCCCTCAGAACTAACACCATGAAGTCAACATGTGATATTCATCACCTCAGGAGCCGCTACTACTTTCTCTCAAGCAGAGACAGTATAAAGGTGACAAAATTTGCTTTTGCAAGGAATGCTAGGGAGAACATCAGTAGTGATGTGGCATGGGCCAAAATGCCTCTATTTAAAGTTGACAAGCATATATTAGAGGACCCTTTCCTGAGATATGTCTAATTTTTGAGGGGAAAAAGAAAAATATTAAAGCAGACTTTAACTTTTTTTTTTTTTTTTTTTTGGATGCCTAAATAATGCCCTGGGCAAAAACAGAAGGAAAAAAAAATGAGTTGCTTATGAAAAAGAACTCTGTAATCCCCAAGTGTACTCAAGTATTTGAGCATTGAAACTTTAAATTTATTTGGGAAGTTGCTCTAATAAGTACTAAGCTCTTCCTCATAGCTGTTAGAAGAGGGAGATAAGGGAATTAGAAGATAAAATGTCTTCACCTTAGGGGAACCTCTGTTTAAAAGTTTATGTACCTGTGGATATGCCTAAGGAATTAATCCCCAATTTCTATCTTACACATCGGAAAAATCGTGGAGGCTTTGAAAGCATCTCTGTGACTGTCACGGCTCAGCTGCTGTGGGTGGACCTAAAGGGTCCCAATAGCCAGGGGTGGTACTGGATCTAGGTAGAGGTCCTTACAGGAACAGGGCCTGAAGTTAACTCTGTGATGCCAGTTCTTTTACACAGGTGGAGTGTCAGGAAGGACAAACCAGGGAGAAAATATAGGGGAAAAGGACAGAGAAATAGGATGCTGGAAAGAATATGTTTTCACATTCAGAGAACTGTCCCTTCCCTGCCCACAAACTGTTTGAAATTACTGGTATGTATAATGTGTGAATAAGTCAATGTAAAGAAAGAGGGGATTGCCTGAGAAATTAATTAAAAAATAAAAAGTTAGAAAAGTAATATAGAAATATAGGTGATGGCATCCTGCATTGGCCAGAATCATGTGTGTGGGCCAATGTGTGTGACGCCAGTATTTGCCATAGCAGGCAGCATCAAAACTTCATGCAGTGTTTCACCCTCCCCACTGACCTAATGTCAAAGTGTGTGTTGGGGGGAATTATGGATGCACCAGAGCTAAAAGGTTATTAGATAGAGGAATATTTTTGAGGATAATCTGGGCATGGAAATGTCAGCTTGAAAAGATATTTCACAATGCTGCACAGAGAAGTTAAGGGAAGGAGGCAGAAAGGCAAATCAGGAGTGCCAGTTATTTTATTAATGAATATGTATGATTGATGGCCTTCAGCCCTGTTGTTGCAATGATTTGCTGTGTGTATTGTCTATTATAGGCTGTGGTTTATGGTTCCTAAGTTGGTATGCTAACTAGAGATCATAGTGCAATATATGCACATGCAATATATTATTAATAATATATTATTTCTTATAAATAAATAGTGATCATTTATGTAGCTGAAATAATTGTTTAGAACTACTCTTAAAATTAGCATGGCTTTTTGTTAATGTTCGTTTGCTAATTTATCTTCTAGAAAAACCATGCCTTTTCACAAAATTTATTTAATTTAATAAATGGCAATAGTTGTAGGATAGAAACTTTTGGTAAAACCTTGCATTTTCATAAATATTTTGGGAGTATTAACACTGATCGTTTCTTATTGGACTGGTGTATCTGGGCTCACAACCAGAAACATACAGATGAGGTAACATTTCATCTTAGTTTGGTAGGTAGAACTCTTCTGCTGGATACGAGTGCACCCTCTTGTGCAGCAGTTAGTAAACAAAATGGTTTCAGATTGAAGTGTGGTTAAAGAATTCTCAAAGAATTCATGTGCTTTTCAGCTTCTTTTAGTGCCCATCTTATTAACAAATAGCTTATAAACCATCTGCACTCAGAACCTATTGAGGATTCAGTGAGACATACCTCTCACACGTTTGTCTCCTCTGTCAGAAGTTATTGTTGCCCTATTGGAGACCCCAGTGGTAAGCACCAGGCTCTCAGGCTGAGCAGGGCAGTCAAACTAGAATCACAAGATTATGCAGGTGGGGAGCAGAGAAACTTCTGAAACTCTTGTTGCTGAGATCAGGAGGAGCATTAAAGATGAATGAAACTCGTCAGGGCCACTCTCAGTTGGGTTTTGAGTATCTCTAAAGATGGAGGTTTCACAACCCTTATGGAGAACATGTTCCAGCCTACTGTTTCATGATACATAATGCTATATAAAATGCTAGTGGTGCTGAAAGAATCAGTATTATCCTATTCTGCTGCTTGTTATTTCCCATCTCACCCATCTCTTTTCCATGTCCTGTCAAGAGTATTTTTTCAGCTCCATGACAGATTTGATTTGGAAACTGATCTGAGTTAAATTAGGAGTGACTGATGTTATCTGTTGTGTAACAGCATGAAGTGCTGTGCTGGCACGAAGAAGTAGGGAAGAGAGGTGGGGACAGGCTTTGGAGCAGACTGATGGGGGGTAGGACAGCTTCTTTAAATTGATGACATCTGCTCCTGCCAGTTTTGTTAGTGAAACAATTTTAATGTGAACTTGAAGTAGCATGATAATCATGCTATTCTGGAAAACTGCATGAAATTAAGGGTACCTCTCACAGTCATCTGTAGATATGGAAGGCGGTTCTTGAGGTACAGTATTGTTTTGCGTGTCTTTATTATCCCGAAGATACAAATGCTTAGAGCAGCTGTGCAGTGTATGATTTACTTCCAGTTAGTCCAGAATTCCTTTAGCAATGCTGCAATTGAAATACTGCTGTGTGATTCAGAGGACTTGTTTCACTGTGCCAGCTTCTCTTTCCCAAATGTGAATTTTGTTTGCTAAAATGAAAAGATCGTGGAACCTGAATTTTGAGGCATTTTAGGAGTTTGTTTTGTTTTTCAAAAGAAATTTCTACAGAGTAAACTAAGTAAAAAGTGTGTTCATCATTTGCATAATAAATACTAGGCAAGATTTTTCAGAAATTTGCCTTCCTTTAGGAGTAATTTTGGCAGATAGTACAGGATTGTAAAAATAGCTCGTAATGGTAGCAGTATTCTTAATAATATTTATTTAAACTGATTCATGACTGAACTAAAGCTCTAATGAATTAATCTCTCCCATATTCACTGTTGTCTTTGAATCTAGTGGTGGGATCAGTAAGAGAAATCTGGAAGGGCTGATTGCTTTAGTCAGGACTGATCATCCTAACTGATTATGGTCGTTGCGCAAAACACACTGAAAAATTTTGATCTTTTTCTTTTCAGTGCTACATGGCAAAATTTATGCTTCTGCTGTAGAGGGTATAATTTAGGAGTTTCTGATGGTTATGATATTATAAGCTCAACTTGTGATGTATTGCGCTGTCATAGAAAGTGACTGAGGAGTCAGAGGGCATTTCTGAATTTGCTGATTTACAGAATCTTACAATATCCCGGGCTGGAAGATACCCACAAGGGTCATCAAAGTCCAGCTCCTGACCCTGCACAGGACCATCCCAAAGAGCCACACCATGTGCCTGAGAGAATTGTCCAAGTGCTTCTTGAACTCTGTCAGGCTGGTGCTGTGACCACTTCCCTGAGGAGCTTGTTCCCTGAGGAGCCCAAACACCCTCTGGGGCAAGGACCTTTTCCTGACATCCAGCCTAAACCTCCCCTGACTGAGCTTCATGCTGTTTTCTGGAGTACTGTTCTCACTGGTCACAAACGTGAAGAGCTCAACGTCTGCCCCTCCACTTCCCCTCATGAGGAAGTTGCAGACTGCAATGAGGTCTCCTCTTCTCAGTCTCCTCATCTTCACGCTGAACAGACCAGATGTCCACAGTCTCTTCTCGTATGGGTTCCCCTCTAGACCCTTCATCATCTTCATTGCCCTCCTTTGGATGCTCTCTAATAGTTTCATGTCTGTCTTACATTGTGGCACCCAAACCTGCCCCCAGCACTGGAGGTGAGGCTGCCCCAGTGCAGAGCAGAGGGGACAATCCCCTCCCTTGCCCAGCTGTGCCTGATGCACCCCAGGACAGGGTTGGCCCTCCTGGCTGCCACAGCCCACTGCTGACTCAGGAGTGACTTCTTATTTTGGTCAAAATAGTTTATCTGGGTTCTGTCTACAAAATAAATTATTACACTGACTAAAAATTCTGACTTGCACTGTAGAGACTGTATGTGTCCATCCTTAAGGATATCAGCACAATTTGGCCACATGGTCTGAAGAGCATTTCTAAGCCTGAAAGAGATGTTAAGTAACAGCAGTTGCTGTAGAAGATGTAAAATTCAACAGCAGCTGCCGCTTCCTTTACTCATTTTTGGGTGGATAAGAAGAGTCTTTTTAATCTAATGGTATATTTGGATTTGTTCCCAGTTCCACTTTTGCTGGAATCAGGAATTTATATTTCCCCCTCTTCTGAGCAGCCTTCAGAGTTCTGTGTGAGCTCTTTGTTAAGTATGGTACTCTTGGATATCAGATGTGTTCTAAGACTTTTCAAGTATAACTCTTCAACTGTCTCTTTCCTCTTGCTGTAAGATATGGCAACTATTAGGGAGTAGTTAATTTGAAATGTCATTCTTAGAGAAAAAAAATCTGTATGGACCCACAGAAGAGATTCTAGTCCAGCTTTTTCATCTAATTTGGTTTTGCCACTTTTCTGTTCTCATAGCCTTTAAACAGATTGTTCTTCCATGCTGCAGGCAATCCATTCAGTATCTCCATCTTCTTCATTCTCATTGTATAACCCAGGCTTTTTTCAGCCTCTTTGAAAGGGCATTCCTCTTGTGGCTCATCTGTAGTTGCCTAGCTGCGTGACAGCAAATGGGGTATTCATGAGTGTATGAGTTAGAACTAGCCTTCTGCCCTATCTGTAAATCCTTACACTGAGTCCCTGTAGGGCAGATGAGTGGACACTTACCTGCAGTTCAGCCAATTAATGCAAGGCCCTAATCTTGTCTAAACAGCTGCAACCATTATTCAGGCTCCCACCCCAGGGAAACTGAGCTGCCATGCCTTTTGCCAGGTTCCCTCCCCTCTGAGGCCTTTTTTCTCCTTTAAATGTTCAATGTTTCTCAGACTGTGGGTCCTGTCCTTTTACAGGTAATTTTGCATCTTTGCACTTACACACAGGAACCTCCTTTGAGAAAACACTACATGCATTTAAGCTAAAACTACGTGGGAGGTAATGCAGCTAGTTCTGCTTTGAGTGTTACAAAGTATTGCCTGGAATTCAGGTGTCATCCTTAAATGTTGCTGTATGGATTCAGTACAATTTCATCAAGTGAAATAACCACAAAAATCTAAAATAATCTTGCTTTCTTTTCAGATTTTATTATGTAAAAAAGCAAATTTCAGATTTAAACCCCTATCTAGAGACAGAATAGAAATTCACTTTCAAATGAACTTGCAAGTTAGAGATGAAAACCAAACAATAAAAGATAAAAATACCTAATTTTCTTGATTGTGTGAAACATTAACAGCCAATCTGTTTATAAATCCATGAATCAAGAGGTAATATTGAGAGGTTTATGAGTTTGTCTCATAAAACTCAGTGTCTGTGCTGCTCTCTATATTGGAGTACTGTGAGAGGGTACTGAGAAAGGTTTCACAAGAGTGGTCACTCTGTCACTCTACAAAACTTTAATCCTGGGTGTGTGTGTTTGCTGTGCTGTAGAAACTTATTTTTCTGACATTTATAGTCTCTGGAAGTCGTTATTGTTAGAATATCATGAAAAGTATTCAAGACAAATTAGAACTCACAAAGGCTGGTGTGTGAGCTAATCACTTCAACTTGTTTGATTTCAGGGCTGTAGAAATAAGGAGTAACCTCGGTTTTCTTCTTCCCATAATTTCGTCATGTTTCGGTTTGTCCTTGTACTCATCCTCCCTGCCCCAGCAATCTCTCACAACTGTATTACCAGTTCATTTATTTTGCCTCAGGCCTGAGATCCATCACCATTCTTAGCGTGTGTGCCTGTGTATGAATGATACAGCAAAATATCCTACAGTTGATTTAACTTTTCTCAGTACCTGAATACAGCTTATGGTGTGGCCACAGAAAACGTTATCCTGCAACAACTGAAGGGATGAAGCTGGGGAAAGAACAGTAATGAGAACCAGCAGTAGCTGAAAATGTTCATCAGTCTGCCTGCAGTCAGATTGTCTTGTCTGTTGAACCAAAAATATGACCTTTAGCAGATGCAGCCAACAGTTGTGTGCTCTCAGAGAGATCTTTGTGCTGTATTTCCAGCTCTTGGTTGTAAGCCTTTTGCAAATCATTTACCTTCTATTGTTTTAACCTGTAAAATTACAATAATGAATTTCTCAAGAGGGCATGTCTATAGCAGTGCTTGTACCAAAGGAGATAGTATTGTGAAGATGCAAAAAGATGCCACCGATAATAATGAGCACTAGATATGTTATTGTATTTACCAGGTTGCAAGGGGAGCTCCTGCAGGATGGTTAATTGTTTATTTTATTTAATTTAATGCTTTTGTCAGCTCTAGCAATTTCTGCTTCTCCCTCTCCTGACACCTTATTCTTTCTTTGCCGGTATCCTTTTGGAGGAATCAATCAATTGCCAGATGAGAAAAAAGTGCTTTTAATTTTGGTCACATTACTCTTCAGCTGAATCAGTTATTTGACCTCTTATTATGTAGCCTAAAAACAGCTCTTACAAACAGCAAAACTGAAAGTAGCACAGAACCAGATCCAGCTGCATACAGTGCTGCTGCTTCCAGAGAAGACATGCCCTCAGTGTCTGCTGAGGTTGGGAGTCAGACCCTTTAGCTATCTTGAATCTTGAGCTAACCTTAGAAAATGTGGTAAATTCTGCAGCAAGAGGAAAACAGTCACCATGAGGATCTTCCCCCTCCTTACTGCTTCTTGTAGTGTATTTCTTTGATAACTTCTAGTACTCAAAACAACCACTTAAGAAACCAAGGAGCCCTGTGCATGGTAATGTGATTGCAAAGAAGAGAAGTGAGTATTAGAGAAGGAGTAAGTTCTGAAAAAAATTAGTCTAAAAATGTAAAATATCTCCAAGTTATAAGGAGTAAGTCCCTATAGGATTATAATCAGGCAGTTTGAGTTGCAATTTAAGTGAAAGCTAGGTGATCATCATGACAAGGAAGTTAGATCATCTGCTTTCAGGCAGTACTTAACCTCTTTGGAAACTTAAAATCACTTAACAGAGTATATGCTGTATTGAATATACCTGCTTCAATGAATTTTTAATATAAAACTTCTAATAAATAGCTTCTTCAAAGACGCCTTATGCAAAATTAAAACCCTTATATATTCTCTCTACCCTTAATATGCTTTTTAATAAATTATGAAGAAGATTTCTATTTCTTTTGGTCGCCCTGCCATTCTTATTGTCAGTATTCTGTGCAGCTGAATTTACTGAAGTGTGGATTTTGAGTGTGGGGAAACCAACCACAGAGATAAAAATATGTCATATTTTCTTTCTTTCATCAAACCCCAGTTTCAGGAGTTTTCTGTTAATATCCTGAAGAGCAGAATCACATGCTAATATGTTATAACCTGCTTCTGTGCCTGCCACTGGTGCCAAATCAATTATGGTAAGATTGCCATAGACCTGCCAGTTTATTTTTAAAATTATTGGTCTCTGAGTAGCTGTAAATAAGACTAATCAAGATAAAGACTTTTAATAATATTTTCATCCTCCAGCAGATTAAGCAATAAGTCTGTACTAACTTGATCATTATCCAGAAACATTTAATTTATGGAGCAACGTTGAAACTGGGCCAAACATTGCAGTAATTGCTGTAAAATCCTATGTTGTCTGATTTGTCAGAGCTTTTCTAGAGACTAAAAATTCTGCTTGGTTATTAGATCACCATTAGATTATGTAGTTGTCTTTTAGAAGACTGGTAATGTCCAAAGTATTACTGTTCTGTACATGTCTGTGGTAGGTTGACCCTGGCTGGTCACCAGCTGCCCTCCAAAGCTGCTCTGTTACTCACCTCCTCAGCTGGACAGGGGAGAGAAAATAGAACAAATCTCATGGATTGAGATACGGACAAGGAGAGATCACCCACCAACTGCTTTGCCTTCGTCATAGGCAAAACAGACTCGACATGGGGAAAGTAATTTAATTCACTGCCAATCAAATCAGAGCAAGGTAATGAGAAAAAAACCCCAAATCTTAACTTCCGACATCCCTCTCTTCCTGCATTTAACTTTGGTCTTGAATTATCTACCTCCTGTCCCCTCAGAGGTCCAGGGCGATGGCAAGTGTGGACTGCAGTCAGTTCATCACACACTGTCACTGTCACTCCTTCCTTCCTTCTCAGGAGCAGGACTCCTCACACTCTTCCTCTGCTCCAGGGTGGGGTTCCCTCCTATGGGACATAGTCCTCCATGAACTTCTGCAGCGAGTTCTTCCCATGGGCTCCTGCTCTTCATGAACTGCTACAGTGTGGGTCCCTCCCACAGTGTGCCATCTTTCAGGAACTAGCTGCTCCAGTGTGGGTTCCTCACAGGGTCCCAAGTTCTGCCAGCAAACCTGCTCCAGCATGGGGTTCCACAGGGTCACAGCTGCCTTTGGGCATTGCCTGTTCCAGAGTGGGGTCCTCCAGAGGCTGCAGGTGAATATCTTCACCACCATGGACCTCCGTGGGCTGCAGGGTCACAGCTGCCTCATCATGGGCTGGCCCATGGGCTGGAGGGGAATCTCTGCTCCTGTGCCTCTCCACCTCCTGCCCCTCCTGCTGCACTGACCTTGGTATCTACAGAGTTGCTTCTCTCCCATATTCTCACTCCCTTCTCCTGGCTGCAGTTGCCTTTGCACAGGACTTTTTCCCTGCCGCCTTAAATATTGCAGAGGTACAACTGCCGTCACTGATGGGCTCAGCCTTGGCCAGGTGGTGGGTCTGTCTCCATCTGACTGCAGCTGGCTCTGTCAGACACAGGAGAAGCTTCTGGCAGTATCTCACAGAAGCCACCTCTGTAACCCTCCCGGCTACAAGAACCTTGCCTTGCAAGTCTGATACAATATCCAAACATCTGCCTTGTGGTGTAATATTCAAATGCTGGACTGCTTAATTTAAGTAAATGAGGTGAACTTACTGTATTTGAGGGTTTTTCTTCATACAGATGTAAAGAATTCAATGTGCAGATAGATCTTCTGAAAAAAATAACTCCTGACATTTTTAGAAGCTTTTTAACAGTTGTGTAACTCTGCATAGATATATTTTAATATAACTTTTTAATATCATTTAAAAAATTTTGATTGAAGTGAATGTTCAGTATGTTGAAAGACCTTTGGAAACAACCATATAGATGGAAGTTTGCTGTAGTTACATTTTAAGAAGTTGACATAGACATGCTGCTATTGCCTGATTCTTAAATGTGAGGCTGTAGCTGAAGTGTGGTGCTTTGAAAGTTAATGATTTAGGTGTGGGTCAGGAAAAACAGAGATCATATCAAATATTCCGGACTTGTATGAAACTTCATCTGACAGTCCTCAAGAACTCTTTATGTTTTGTTTATTTGTTTGGGTTTTTTTCAAATAGCATTCCCATTTGTAGAAACCACGTGTAAAGATTGGTTAACAGTGATAAACTCAAGTAGATCTCTGTTACAGGCTTGTTAAAATCAAGTAATGTCCCTACTAATAATTTTTTTTGAGAACAAAAAATAAACTTAGCAGAATGTACTGTCTTCAAATTACTACTTGTGATCATTAGGTATGGTCCATTGCACCAGTGAATGAGTAAATGAGGTAGAATCACTGCTTACAATACTTGGCACTGTAATGCAGTTTTGTAGCGTATTCTGTGGTTTTGTAAAAAATGAACAGAAAGTTAAGTTAAGCCTATCAGATTGAATAAAGTAAAGGGTTATCACTCACCAACAGGTCAAATCAATATTCCATTTTAGCTTTGTGACATCTTATTAATTACAGGTATTTTGAAACTCACGTGCCTTCTGTAGTAAGCATTTCTTCTGGCATTTTCTGTATCAGAGAGCCTCTGTCAAACCAGAAGTGTATTTACTATATTAGCTAAGAAGGAAAAGCTAAAAAAATGTCTGGAGACAGCCACTTGCCTTGTCAAATCCCCTTTATTTAAGGAGTTTCTCAGGCTCCAGACAGGAGGCTGTGATGGCTGCTCAAGAGCTCTTGTGCCCTTTGTTTCTCTCCATATTGAATGGGTTCTGTAAAAAACAGAAGAGTGTTTCAGAACATCCTTATCTGAAGAGCCTTTACAAGTCAGATGAACTTAGTTTGCCAGTACAATGTGCAGAACTAATAAGGGACAACTCTTCTGTCATCAGATGAAACCATTCTTGGTTTTGTACACAGCCATATATACGTGATCTTTGGTGCAAAAATTTTCTGTCTTTCAACAGATAACAACAAAAAAACCTGGTGGTGGAAAGTGCTATTTTAGAATATATATGCTTCTTTACAGGCAACAAGTAATCTGCCATCCAGGAAGCTGCAAGAGACAGTTTTAGAGATAAATTCCTTGACTTGCTTCTGAGATAAGTTCAGTACTGCAGCATGTGACGTTCATTGTGTAAAAGTCCTTAGCATTACCTGGAGAATGTATCTCTAAAGACACCTTTTTTTTAAAAAGTGGTTCCAACCAGAGTATGTAATGAACTCAGTAACAACACTGGCAGCACACTTGTCTTTTTAGATACTAAGCAGAGAAAGGCAACCATACTGACTTCAGAATACTTATGCAAGTTAATATTTTGCTTTACACATTTATCTTCATTAACGTTGTAGTCAGGCAGCTCTGGCAGCTTTCTTATTCCTTTCTTGTGGTTGCTGCCATGTCACACAGTTGCTAAGAGTACCATGTTATTCTCTGTTACTGTAAAATGAAACACTAAGTTAGTAAATTTTTGGGTGCTGTAGACTTCTTCTGTTCAGGCCACTTACTTGTTACTGAATATGGAATTTTAGCCATGGTTTTGAGATGGCAGGTACAACTGAGAGTCAGATATAAAGAGAAAGATATATGTGGTGTACCAGGAAAAAGGTTATTCTGTGGCATTAAGAGTGGTTATGAATAAGGAAAAATTTCATTTGCTAAAGCCTAAGGGGTTCTGCAGTAATTTAGATACAAACTGCAGAAAAGTTGGGTTGAAAATATAATCACTGTAAGGGTATGGGTGTAGCTCTGTAGAGCGCAAAATTTGTCAAAAGCACTTACTACTTTTTGCTCTTTCTAAAAAGCTTTCACAACCTACCACAGTAATAATAATTTTTAATTTTGCTCTCTGTCTCTTTTCTTTAGTCGAGGCCTCTTGCCCTGCAGGACATTTTGTGAGGCAGCAAAAGAAGGCTGTGAACCAGTCCTGGGTATGGTAAATGCTTCTTGGCCAGACTTCTTGAAGTGCTCTCAATTCCAAAACAAAGCTGAGAATGACACTACTACAGGTGTATGCTTCTCGCCACACCAAGAAAAAGGAAAGCAGTGTATGTTTCCATTCTTAACTGTTTATGAGTTTTCCTTTAATAATGTGTTTTCTTCCTGTGTAGGAAAAGCTCTGGGTTGAAAGTATTATTTATTTTTTTATGTTCCATCTTATTACTGTGATAAAGTCTGGTTTTTAGTTGATTATAGTTTGCAGTGCTTTAATTGTTTAGGCTGATTTTTTTCAGACTTGTGTTGATTTGAGGCCTTTTTATTTTACATCAAAAAATCTGAGCTGTTTCAAGGAAAGAAAACTGGAGGAAAGCAATATGACCTGTTGACTTTTGTTTGCTAGCTCTAGTAAATACAGGTTTGTTATTTGGAGTAGGAGCCTGATACATGGGCCAAATTTCAAGTGTATCTCCTTTTTCCTTGCTGTAAAAATGAGCCCAAAACTGATCAAGAGGTAAACTTCTCAAAAAGCGTGGTCTTTATATACCCAGACATAAAGTCACAGAATCATTATTTATCTTGAAAAAGATATTGAAGGTTGTCCAGTCCAACTGTTAACTCAGCACTGCCAAATCCACCACTAAACCATGTCCAAAGTGTCATGTCTATGTGTCTTTTAGTTATCTTCAGGGATGATGACTACACCACTTACCTGGGGAGCCTGTTCCAATGACTGACCAACCTTCCCATGAAGAAATTTTTCCTAATATGCAATCTAAACCTCTCCTGGTGCTCCTTGAGGCTGTTTCCTCCTGTCATATTGCTTGTTACTTGGGGGAAGAGACTCACTGCCACCTTTATACAACCTCCTTTCTGGCAGTTGTAGAGAGTGATCAGGTCTCCCCTGAGCCTTTTTTCCTCAGGCTAAATAACCCCAGATCATTCACCACTCCTCACAAGCCTTGTGCTCCAGACCTTTCTCCAGCTCCACTGCCCTTGTCTAGACACGCTCCAGCACCTCAGTGTCCTTCTTGTACTGAGGAGCCCAAACGAAGCACAGGATTCCAGCTGTGGCTTTCACCAGTGCTGAGTACAGCAGGGGGCAATCATTGCCCTGGTCCTGCTGGCCACACTATTGCTGACACAGGCCAGGATGCCACTGGCCTCCTCAACCACCTGGGCACACTCTGGCTCATGTTCAGCTGCTGTCACCAGCATTCCCAGGTCATTTTCCACTGGGCAGCTTTCCAGCCAGTCTCTAAAAACAAGGCATTTCCCTCTCCTCAGAGGTGCTGCTGTGTTCTCTAGATCCAAATCTAGAGGTGAGATCACACCTGAGAGCAGTAAGCTTGACTTTTTTCTCACTGACCCCATTGCTGGAGTTCCCTTGCTGGCATCTGAGACTTGGCTGTTGATAGGCATTCTGTGAGAGGAAGAGACTGAGACTTTGCAGTCTGTGTGTGGGTTGTAACTTTGTTAATGACTTCTGTGTGACAATAAACAAGAAAAAATGGTATGATGAAAACTGTTTTTCAATGTTTTAATTTTAAAACCCCAAGAATTTATTTTTTAAAACTACCTTAGAAGATCAGGGAGGTTATACATTATTTCTTTGAATGTTAGTTAATGTATAATTAAAATAGATTATGTATCCTGGGCTACCTCCTTGCAGTTCGTGAGTATACATAATGGTATAGCCTAAAATTATTAGATCAAGTCTTTTACCAGTTGGATTTTCTCCAGCTCTAAAGGCATATTTTTGAAGAGTCCTGGAGTAAAGGAGGCTGTTTTCCATACCTACCTTCATCTGTAGGAACTTTTGTAGTGGCTGAGGTAGGGAAAGATCCAAAGGATTATGTCTTGTTAAAGTTGAATGATTTCCAGTTAAATTGAACACTGTCCACAGATTTTTATTTTAGGGTCCTGTGGTACTTTGTGCAAGTTGCCATAGTGAAAGCCACTGGACCTGTGTCTTAACTGTATGATAAAAATATATGATATGTATGCTGAAAAAATTAGGTCTAATGGATCTCTCCAAATGGGAACAGTGAGCAATAATTATAAAATGCATATTTTTTCTCCATGCCTCAAATTCCCTATGTAGAGTGGGACTAAAAGTGTCCTTTTAGCTCACAGGGTTGTTGTAACCATATGTTTGATGATGCCTTTGGTATCATAAGGATAAACATAGAAATAAGAAGTACCCATAATTTTGTCTTCATGGCAGGTTCAAGTAACAATTAAGGTAAGAAGCTGTAGCATAAATAAATACATAAATGTGGTAAAGGCTTACACATTGAAGAATAATTAGTCATGAACAATGGGTGACTATCATATCATTAATTGAGTGTGATCATAGAATGAGGTATAATTCTGAAAACGCAACAGAATGTTTTAAAGACCTGCATTTCATGCCTGTGTGGTACATGAACTGAAGACATCTTGTCAAAACTTAACAAATTATAGCTGGTCAAAAGAGTGTTCAAAAGCCTCACCAAATCTAGACAGCTGAACTCAGATTAAGCTGGAAGAGATTTTTCACTTATGAAGCTTTCAATTTTCAGAATGTCTTGTGGCTAAAATGATATATTTAGTATTGCTAGAGAATGAGCTTTTAAGGATAGAGCCTGGTTAATGATTATGACATAAACTGTGTGGCAGGATTGGTATCCATCTGGTAGTGAACTGCAGAAATTACAGGTAAGTACACAGTGGAAGCTTGCTTTTTCTCACCAGGGGAAGAAATGTAGAGCCAATTATGAGATTTGCTGCACCTACCTGACAGACTGTGGACACCCTTATTGTTCTGCTTATTGTCAGTTCTGACATCCTGTTGTATAAACAAAAGGGGGTTTTAAATTTTTCATTGTGCATGATGCTTGGATGGTTTTTATGTAGAATAAGAGGCTATAATTGAACTGTCCTCCAATATCTGCAGGAAGCCTAAAAGAAAGATGAAGACAGGCTATTTACAAATACATGTAGTGATAGGGCAAGGGGAATGGCTCCAAACTGAAAGAGAGAAGGTTTAGATTAGATATTAGGAAGAAAATCTTTACTGTGAGGGTGGTGAGGCACTGGAACAGGTTGCCAAGAGAAGTGGATGCCCCATCCCTGGAAGCGTCCAGGTCCTGAATGGGGCTCTGAGCAACCTGGTCAAGATGTCCTTGCCAAGAAGGTTTGAATAAGATGATCTTTAAGGTCCCTTCTACAATTCTATGCTTTTATGATTGTAGAGAATATTTTGACTTCTATTTTTATTTAAAAGCATGGTTCCAGTGTGGTTCCTCTGTGACTGAAAAAGGTAAGAGTTTGGGTTCACTAGGCTAGTTCTCCTGCAGAAGTAAACTGTGCTGTTCTTGAATATTTATTTCTGCAATTTCTGTATTTGGAAGAATTTACTTCTCTGACCACAGTAGAACCAAAGAGCTGAGGCTGTTTCTCTGCTCTAATCCCTTTTCATCTAATGCTCAGCACAAACTGCTTCTCACACTCTTCTCAGAGTTCCGTTTCTGGAAATTTCAAGAGCATGTCCTTGGCTTATGACTGCTTATTTCTCAACTCTGTGGTTTCTTTTGGGGTTTGGTGCCTCCAGATTACATGCTTTACATTACATTACATTACATTACATTGCATCTTTCCCTGCCCACATATGCCTTGCACATAATTTGTTTGGTGTGATGCAATTCTCTTTTGCATCTTTAGTTATATCCTGTGTTTATCACAATTAAGGTATGACTGCTATACCTGTTTGTTCCACAAATTCTTGTACAGTGTCACTCAGTCACCCAATCCCAAACAAAACTTTCTCTTGATTTCTCTTGTTTATTTTTGTCTGATTGTGCCTAAAAACTCCATATTCTCCACATTTTCTGAATTGAAGGTTGCCACTCCTCCAAAAAATCCTTGAATGTCATATTTTCAAGCCTTTTTAGAGAAAATATGCTTGAATCATGTTCTAGTTAGAATCCAGAGCATTTATCTGGGGACAATTAACAGTTTTCCTAAAAAATGTTTATTGGTTAGAACAGAGATTGTCTAGTGGACACACACAGGTTCATGTGTCATAGCTAATATTTATCTCTTTGTCTAAAAGTTAGCTCCACAAACATTGGAAATGGAGTGTACAATACCACTGTGGGAATCTGTTACGAAGTACATCCCTGATGTGGACACAGATGTACTGATTGTACTGGAAAATCCAAGCTGTGCCATTATAGTAAAAACATCTGAATGTAAAATGACTGAGTCATTCAGTCATTCTCTGAGTCACAGAGAAAAGATGCAGGTCTGAAGGCTGATGTCCTTCAGACTGGTATCTGTTTACACAAGTGACAAGTGACTACTCAGTAGATGAGAAGATCAGCTACCCTAATAATAGTTGTAAGAATTTACATTTTGAGATTTAAGATAGGTGGTTGAACTGATTTCACAGGTCTAATGATCTGTGAGCATGTAAGGGGGTGAGCAGGAGGCATAATCAGTCATTCACTCCACATGTAACCAATAATGCATTCTGGGGGAAGGAAATCACAGAAACCTTCCTGAGGGCTGTTATTCATATCCCTACTCACAGAAAAATTTCAGCTCTGCTTTTCTCTCTCTCTCAACTGACGCTGTTTATTATATTATTTTGTTTGCTTTGACCAGCGACCATAACTGTTTAACATGTTGCTGTTAAACCCATGGCGGGAAAAAACGCAGTAGCTTGACTGAAAAGTAAAGCAACACAATAAACTGACTTAGATTAACATGCAGCTCTCAAAAGAGCCCTGAAGTTATTTTTCTGTTAATTTGAATTGTAAAATGCTTTCAAAAGCAGCAGTGAATATGATGCTTCTACTATTTATGCAACAAAGCCATGTAAATTACAGTATAGAATTACGAGACATTGTTCACTTTTGTATTTTTGCTAAAGAGGCATTATGAGTGAATGTCTGTTTCTGTTAAAAAAGTGTCTCACAATTGGCCTGAACTGCACTTCATTGCCATGAGATTTTGGGTTGGAAGGGATCTTTAAAATCATCTTATTCTGACCCCTCTGCCATAGTCAGGCACACCTTCCACTAGACCAGGCTGCTTAGAGCCCCATCCAGCCTGACTGTGAACACTTCCAGGGATGGGGCATCCACAGCTTCTCTGAGCAACCTGTTCCAGTGCCTCACCACCCTCACAGTAAAGTAATTTTCTTCCTAATATCTAACCTAAATCTACTCTTGTTCAGTTTGGAGGCATTCCCCTTGTCCTATCACTACACGCTCTTGTAAAAAGTTCCTCTCCATCTTTCTTGTAGGCTCCTTTCAAGTATTGGAAGGCTGCATTTAGGTCACCCCTAGCTTCATTCAAACTGGTATTAATTAAGAGAATTGTCTTTGAGGAATAACTTTGAGTAGAGAATTCAAGTACTTGGTTGCAACAGGTATTTATATTTCTATAGGCAATGTAATTATATCCAGTCTATTATATCCAGTCTATGTCTACTATCCAGTAGACAATTTTTCTGAGAAAAAGCTTTTAAAATCAGAAAGGCATTATCCTTCTTTTGTGCCCTTGCATTTACTTAATGCTGTGAAAAGGAGGGATGATCTGTGTATGTGCAACATGGATGCTAAACAGCTGCAAAAACAGCAATAGTGTAATAATTTTTTGAGGAAAACAGAATGTTTTTCACGATTGTCGTGGTGTTTCATGTGAAGAAACACGCATGGTTGATTAAACTATTTCCCCCACCAAATCACACTTTAATTCTATTGATCCTACATTATATTTTGTTGTGTTCTCTGGTTTTTATTCTCCTAATCTGCCTGTATTCCTGTTTCTTGGCTATTTCTTTTCCAACTTGGAGTTTCTTATCTGGCCTTTTTAGGCCACATCACTTGAGTGAAAGAAAAAGGTCTTCTGTCTGTTTTCTTCCACAGGATTTTGCATCCTAAGGAAATAGAGAAATGAACAATTACCTGGGGGTGAGGAGTTGCCAGCTTTTCTAATTCCATGATTGTGATTGTAGTATCAAAACTTCCTAGAATTGACAGCAACAAGATGCATACACTGTACTGCAGGGTGCAGTGCAGGAGCAGGTGATGAAAATCTGAAAGTGAGAGAATACAGGGATTCCTCTGTGTTTCATTGTGCTATTATATTGAGTAGAAGTCCGTCTGTCTTACAATTCTGACTCCAAAAGCTGACAAAATCTAGAGCCTAGAAAAGGATAACTGGCCAAGACTATGTGGCAGTACTTTCCCAAATACTCCTGCATTTTCCATCTGTTTGAGATTCAAGGATTTTTCTGTAATTTGTGGCCTGCCATAGATTTTTATTCTACTAATATGTCCCTTTGTCACATGGATCTATGTAAGTTTTAGCATCCATAGTATTGTGTTCTAGAATATTTCAGCTTGTCAATGTATTGCATGAAGAGCACTGCCTTTTGGTTGTTTTAATACCTCTTACTTCTTCCATAGCATTAGATAGTAAATGTAGTCTCCTCTTCACTTTGAAAAAAAAATTGGCAGCACTTTCCATGGTCATTTTCACAGTAATAGAATGCTTTATCTGTTGCTATACCATGAAATGCAACCAGATGTCAGTCTTGAGGACAGTAAAATAATGTTTATTTCAGTCTGTGCTATCTGCAGCTTTCTAGGGACCTTTCCACATAATCTTCTATAGGTGACATTCCAGTAATCCAGCTGGAAATTACAGCACATGGTCTTGCCTCTGCAAAGACACTTTTGATAATACACCAGACACAGATAAAATGAGACACTTTTTGCTGCCACCGGTGTTTAGTCCAGGATTTTGGAAGCTATTCCAGATTGTAAACATTTCTGGGTAAGGACTAAAACAAGCAAGTTTCTCCATTAGCAAGGATTGCTTCCATTTTATTTGGGCTCATTTTACTTGACATTTTTAAGTCTTCAGGAGTTTGGGTGTGTGTATATTTGCATGATTTTCCTGATAAATGTGTAAATTATTTACAGAGGTATCAGTACTTAACATTTCCCAGCATATTTCTTTAGAATAACATCTTTGCTGTTTGTAATAATTTTGAGTGGAATGGTCTATATTTTTCCTGTTTGAGACATCTATTTCAGGCATTATTTTTTCTGCTACTGCTGCTTTGTTTCCAACAGTCCCAGTGTTTCTGAGTACGCAGCCTGTGTTCAATAAAGTCTTATAAATGGTTGCATATATAAATCCTCTAGGTTCCAGATCAAATACTAAAATTTAACATTCAAAAAAGTGTTTGTTTTACAGCATTAGATAAGGCTTATATAATTTCAGTTAAAATCTGATCTTTGGAGGTGTGATGGAATGGTCAGCCTACTGAAAGCCTCTTGCACAAGCTTGGTAGAAAGCAGAAATTACATTAATTGGAGGTACTGTTCACATTGTCTGTGCTCTCCTTGCCCTGAACATGGACCAAACATACCCAGTCATTACCTATTAGAAGAATGCAAGAGGTGAGACTAAAATTTCTAAAGATTCCTTCTGGTTGCTGCTGGATGCTAAAACTGAGATGAATAAAACTAGTTTCACTCCTCCTCTTGTTTTTTGTATAGCATACAAGATGAACAGCAGAATGCTCACTTTAGGTATGCAGAAATGGAAAAGCAGTTTGGGGTAGGAGCAGAACAAGACAGAGATGTATTAAGGAGGCAGAGTCAGGATGACACATAAGTGCTTCAATACACTTCACAGCCCAGAAGTTATTATGGGACCCCGGAATCTTTTCTCCTCTGGTCTGTAAGAAAAGCTATCAGATATTCCTGCTGTTAACTTTCATTCACCCAGGCCAAATTTACATACTCACACAAAAGATAGGAGTCCATTACTCTTGCTATCTTAGCACCAGTGAAGCTCTGTACTGATGGAGATCTCCATCAAAGCAGATCAAGATGGTTCCTTTTCAGCTTATTATGCTCTTTTCCTTTTTAAACATGAAGGAAATTGTGTAAAAGCCAAGTTTTAAGAATTTAGGATTACCAATTAGTTAAAGTTGCCTTTCCGACCTCTAAGAGCCTTTCTTGTGTGGTGAATTACAAAATGATGATTATGCTGTCATATTGTATTTTTACCTGACATCATCATCTGTGGGATAAACACTAGTGTCCAGGGAACTAGTACTTCCATACTCTTGGAAATTGCTAACTGCCTC
>WAAE01020577.1:0-23150 GCA_013400495.1 Nicator chloris | reverse complement strand
CTTTTTAAAATCATTGAGAAGCATTGACTACAAGTTTGTAAGCTGGTTGGAGGAACTATTCACATATTCATCACATTCTTGTCTGGTACTAATAAGCCCTGAAGAAGCAGTAAGCAAATCTAGGAATGTTTGATGTCAGTGCTCTTGAAATGAATCAGAACTTTGATCTAAACTCTGAGCCTTTAGCAGGGTTTAATATTAAAATGACAGGCTGAGGGAAAGTTGTATGATTTCTCTAGCCGTCATGCAATATGGCCACTATTTAAGTATAGGGATTAATGACACCACAAGCAGTTAGGTCAAATTATAGCTTGACCTTACCCTTTGTGATGCTGAGGACTAGCTTCTGACTTCTCTTACCAGCAGTTCCTGACACTGCTTGACTGGATGGGAGCTTTCAGCAGACTCAAGGTGTTCTTTAGACCAAATCATCAAACAGTATTTCCTAACATAATGTGTCTGCTTTTCATTTTGTTCACTAAGGAGATGTGAATGTAATCCATTCTGCAGTGATGTTTTTGAAGTCCTTCTTCTAGAGCTGGCTGTTTGGTCTGTCCAAGATACACAACCATTAGCTCATCTTGTTTTGGTTTAGTAGTTCCCATGACTTCACCAAGCTGGTAAGGATAAAACTTTTTTTTTTGCAGTCCCCTTCCTCACACATTTTTCATCAGCCATGAAAAGCTTTGACTTACTAACCCCTGAAGAATTAGCCCCTGAAGAACATAGCCAGCCTGGCCCTTCAGTCAGTAACAGGAGAAAGCTGGAATGTTTCCAACCCCCCTACACTGGAGGAGAACTCCAGTGGGACCAATTGCAGCGTTTGAGGAAGAGGTTGTTCCACTTTGGTTTTTGAAAAACAGATCTCTGAATGTAAAAGTAATTTAGCTCTCTAAATCATTAGATGTCTTAATTAGAAGTAGCAAAGTTTTCTAACATTTTTATTCAAATATGCCTTGATCCTTTTGCTTCGAAACCAGTTATAGGAATCAGTATTTCCCTTTTTTTTAATTCTATAATTTAATTTTTCTATTTTTCTTCTCATTACTGAACCTAGTGACAAAGAGGTTAATTAATGTTAATTCTGATGAGCTTTCTTAGATGTAGATACCTGTCCAGAAAGAAAGGGGTTGATGCCACCACATTATCTCATGTGGATCCCAGAAGAACTTACCAGATAATGAAGTCTGAGTTGCTACTGACCTGTGGGACAAGCACAAAGGTAGTAAAAATATTCACATAAAAATTGCAGCACTTAACCAGTCATCCTCTGCCTTCTTTTCTACTCTTGATGGCATATGAGTTGAAATGACGTTTTTCACCATCCTACTTTTCTTGCAGTTGCATGTCAACTTTCTGGTTTTGTTACTCGAGAAAGGGGCAAACGTTTCTTTCTCACAAGTGAGCATGTCAACCTACTTCGTTGAAATTTTTTCTGTGACAGCAGAAGGCTGTGGAATTTATGCACAGAACTTAGCAACAGCTCTGTTTCTTTAAGTTATTTTTACTACTAGCTGTACTTATTATTGCCTGGGTTTTTTACAGTGTATGTAAAATAACTTACTTTTTGTCAAGTCATTGTCACTTCTAAAGCACCCAGTGTAGTAAGATGTAAGTGCTGTATTTCTTGTGGATTTACAGAGTTTCAGCCTTTCTACCTTTGGTACAAGTCAACAAGGACTTCTTGCCTGGGATGTGGTTTTAAAAGAGTGGATTATTCTTTTGAAAAGCTTTGATCACTGCAGTCATATTGTTGAACCTTTTATCTTGCTGGTACATTGATTTTAGCCAAAGATTGCCTTTCATGAAACTCTGAACTTTAAAAGCAGCTCAGTTTCAAGGAAAAATATTCTGTGAAACATCTGAAAGCTCAGGTTTGATCTTTTTATGTGCATATTACTTCTGACTTATTTTCTGTGGGATGGTTGTATAACGCTTGTGCTTCTAAAATGTGAATTATTCACTACCAGTATGGAAAAAATGGTGAGAATTTAAAAGTGTATGTAAATAATCACATAATTCTGAGTTTGAGTTTTGAAAGCTTTTTTTTGTTGATTAGGTAATTAGTTAACATGTAATTCAAGGGGTGAATATGCGTCATATGTAATCTTAAAGTGTTTTTCTTAATGTCTGTTATTCTTTGGTATACCCTAGAAGTTTCTCAACTGGACTACGTAAAACACCTTATATAATTTTTAAAATGTGTTGAAAGTAATACAAGGAAATATAGGTTTGCCTGGAAAGTAGGAAAAAGAAAGATTTGGAGTGCGTATAACAAGCATTATTACTATGTGGCATAATTTCTAGTATAAGTGGGATATTAACTAAATAGACATAAGATAAGAAAGCATATTTGGATTCTGTGACTCCAGTCTACTCTTGTGTATGTTTCTGAGTTTGAAGCACTAAATTTCATGCCACCAGTACTGTCTAACTGTTAGTCTCATTATGTAAATTCTAGCAGAGCATAAAATGGCAGGAGAAAGCCTTTGGACTAGTTTTTCTCTCCAAACAAAATAAATCTGGACCAGGTTGTTCTGCAAAGGCACTGCAAGATTGCAACTACAAGATGAGGTCTGGCAACCTCATCTGAACAGCCAGCAAGGAAAGAAAATATCTGTGTTTAAGTAGACAATGCTCTAAGTCAAGGTCAGTTTGTTCTCCCAGAGCACTCCTGTATTGACATTTATGTTCCCTCTAAAAGCTGTATCTCTGAAGCCTTAATTTGTGGAAATATTCCCAAATGGTAGCTGAATGTGAGAAGTATATAGAGTTTTTGGAGCACTGGAGCTTTACAGCCTATACCAAAGCATGTACAAATTAATGTCTTGATTTAATATTTATGTATAAATTCATATTCTTGAGATTCCCCTTTCTAAGAGTGCCTTAAATCTTTTATATTTACTCATGTTTAGAATTAAAGGAAAAGGATACAATATTGCTTTATATCTCAATTGTCTGAGGTTCCCTTAATAATCCTGGACATAAACTGTTTGAACAGAGGGAAAAATAAAACTTTATGCCATATCGAAGTCTTGCTGTTAAGCTGTGTCAGTTTCTTAATTAGAATTAATATGTAGGAAGTAATATAAATTTTCCTTATCTTAATTGGATAAGAATCTATAAAGAAAATGCATGATTCCAAATACAGCTGAGACAACATTTTCTTCCATTATCTTTCAACAGTCTGTGGGACTAAAATTTGGGTAGCAATTGAAAGGAGATAAATCATCTATCTTGTAATTGTCAAAAAAAAATTAAATACAGCCAAAAGTTTTTTAAAAAAATTAAAGCCGATAATGTCCTTTCTTTGGTGGAGCAGTAAAAAATCAGTTTTAATTAATTTATGAAGGTAGTAGTAGCCTTATTGGAATGTTCCCACTCAAATAGCTCTTTAAAAAGTGGTTATCACAATTACAAGATACTCCTCACAGACAGAAATATTGGTTGCTTTGTATGTTCATTTTGCTATAATTTGGTCTTCCAGTCTCACACTGTGCAGTTAAATTTTCAAATCCAGTGTGTTGCTAAGCAGTGCAAGCTTCTCTAACTCCTTCTTTATCTTCGAGCACATTCGTTTGCTTTCTACATTTAATGTCAGGCTCAATAAGCCTGTTTTTGTCAGGAGATATTCCAGTGTTCACTGGTGTTTTTTCTGGGATTTTTGGTTTGTCTATGCTCTTCACTCATTTTACATTCATATCTGCAGGTTTATTTTCTGTTCATTGTATTTGTAACAAATCCATTCATTTCTGCAATATTAAGTGTAGGTTAGTTTGTCAGTTTCGTTTTTTAGGCATTAACTGTTTAACAAAATATAGCTTTTTAACTCTCTCTGTGAAGGCCCATGAACATACGAAATCTCTGGCAAACTCATGTTTAATTATTTTCACGTCATAGGATTTTGCCTGTTAACTGTGCCAGCATTTAATTTCTTCTTAGTTACAGAATCACCTAACACTCTGAGTTAGTATCATCAAGTCCAGTTGTAAAGTGAATGGGCCTTGGGGCTCAAACCCTGCACCCTGGAGTTATGAGCACCATTTGCTAACCGACTGAGATAAATACTGTTTAGTCCTATAGACAACCACGTTTACCTGAGGTGCACTAAATCTAAGAATCAAGCATACATTTCAGGCCAGTCTTGTAAGCACACTCAGTTATGTAAACAGCAGAGATATGAATGATTTTCTACAGAAATAATTGTCACTTCCTTAGAACCGTATCTTCAGATGGGTGGGATAGCGTTCCTGGAGATGCTCTCATAGGTGCATATCTTGTGATAGAAGCAGCAGCCATTCTGTATTTGGGTTGTGTGCCCTAATCCACATTCAGTTTGTGGAGCCAAATTCCCGATTTCCAGACCTATAAGATAGGTGACTCCTGTAGAACTCGTTAGTTATTTTTCTCTGCTTAGCCTAGGAAAATAATGTCTTAGTAACCATCAGCCTGAAGTGTCGCACAATTAATCTTTCCTTACAATAATTCATAGTCAGTATGCACATAAACAAGAATGTTAAAAAAGAGTTTAAAAGTGTTACAAAAATGTTGACAGTTAAAGAAACCCAAACTTTACTGCAGATACTATTGAACTGTGTTAAGATTCAAAATGCTGATGCCAGACTTGGAGAAAGATGTGAAGCAGCCAGGTGTAATGAAGTGGAGGCAAAATTTTGCTGCTTTTTTGATGCCTATATTTGTTAGCAGTGAAACATAATGATTCATTCTAGTCAGAGTTTCTCACCAATTCTCTTAGCAGTAATTCCATATATGTTAGATTTGGTTGTTTGGCAACTCTTGAATACTCAGTATTTACTCATTGTTACTGGACACAAATTTATGGGGCAGGGAGAAGCTAAAAAGGCTATAGAGCATTTTTGTTATTGCTCAGCTCAGTGCATGTGACTAAGGAAAAGCATGAGTGCTGTGCATTCTCACTACCCTTGGCCTCAGCCTGATTCATCCAGACTGTGGCCTTTTCACTTTCATAAATATTTATAAGTCTTTTTATTGTGTACTCAAGATTTCTAGGCCAGTTATTTCCAGGAAAGCATATTTTAAGTCAGAACCCAGAAAGCACTGTCAGAACATAAGCTTCCCATACTCTAAGCCCACCCATTAGATTCTGCTGCTGCTAAAAGTCTGAAACAGTTGGAAACTGGACACCTATGGACAAGTGAGTGAGGCTAATATACCCAGCTGCTAAGAAGCCAGCTCCTGAAGCAATGCTGAACTGATCTCCTGGTGATCATGTGAATTAGGGAACTCCCTTATACATCTGATCTGGGAATGCACCTGGCCTCTGTGCTGTTTCCCAAACAGCTGGATGGGATGGAGGAGACCAGAGCCATGGGGTAGGGAAGCTCATACCCACATCTGTCCTGTTTGCACTCATCTACTTAACAGTAATTGAAAACATGTCCTTTTTCTTTCTACCTTAACAACAGGGAGGCTTCCTCAAAGGACTCCTTTTCAAGGAGATATGTGGGAATTTTAGGTGTGAATTCTTAAAAAGCTTTTTGCAATTTTATTGACAGCACAATTCTGGAATGTCTTTGAAAATAGTGCTGTATTCATGCATAACTAGAGAATCAGTTTTTGAAAAAAAGGATGTTTTGGAGGGAAAAAGGAGCTCAAAGAGTTTTCCCCTTAATTTTCTAAAATTGTTAAGAATTTTCTGTTTAAAAAATAATTCTACAACAGTCAGTAGCACACAATACAGTTTATATTTAGGCTTTCTTAAAGGTTTTAAAACTCTTTGATGTGAAGGTTATCTTGTAATTGAATGTGTGTGCACAGTATATACTTAAAGGAATTCTAACTCTGCCTACAAAGGAATTGCATTTTTAAGCATTTCTTGCATGAGTGAGCTAGGACTGTGATGTTATTCAGAGTCACACTATTTAAACTCAGATACCAAATGAAATCTCCCTCACAATTCTAAGCAAATCTTGAACCCAGACAAGTAACAAGACTGAAGTCCAGTAAGAAAATACCCTAAGTGGAAAAGTTCTACTGCTGTTGAAATGTTAACAGTAGGAAGAGTTACAGATCATGAATTTGTTTGTCTTGACAAGCAACTGCTGCCAGTAAAAGCAAGACAGAAAAGCAGTGCTTTGACTGACTGAAGCTGACCTCTGTCTGTTACTTTGTCAGAGAACAAAATGGCAAGATGTCACTGTGATCATGAATAGCCTCATAAATACTCAAATCCCCACCTCATATTTTGAAATACTCAGATTTCAAACACATATGAATTAGCTTGGTAAAACTGAGTTGTGTTGATTTTTTGGCAAAGGAGTTGATTACTATATTATGCAAAGCCACTAGAGCAAATGTATGTGAATGTTTCTGGAGTTCCAAAGGGTTAAACATTATATATAGTGATGTCAGCAGCTGAGGAGACAAGAATGAATTTGTGAACACTATACAGCCTCAACTCTGTTCACAAACTTATGCCACTGTAGGGTGGAAGGCATCAGGTCTGCATACAGCTACATTGTTGTCTGGCTGTGGGAACACTTCCCCGCTCATCTGGTGCTTCAGCAGAGTTCATCAAAGCTGTTATTTCTGTGTATGAGGAAAGGGGGAAACGCAAAGCTGAAAGCAGTGGGAAGCCTGTCACTGAGTTTGTCTGCATCACATCATCCGTGTGAACTCAGTGTGCCAGGAGTCCCAGGGAAGTGGGCAAGGAGGCAGAGCCTTTTTACCTCTCCACGGAGGGTGCAACTGCCTGCAGGAGTGGTTGAACTACTGAGGAGGGGATTAACCTTCACAGTGTGGGGATATTCGGATCAGAATGGCAGCAGGTTAGGCTGTTGGATCAGGTGTGTGGAGAGTGAATGAGTTTCTTTGCCAGACTACAAAAGAAAAAATTGTTTGGAAGGTTACAAGAATTTTACAGTGTTAAAAGCTTAAAAATGTAACCATTATTCACCAGTAAAGAAACTCTTTTCAGAGTAAAGGTTGTCTTATTTGGAGAGAATTTTGTAACATACCAGTGAGGTGATTAATGTGTAGTTTTTGGCAGGATATGAAGGGCTTTGAGTTTTAACAATTTGCAAAGAAAGTCTGGTGTGCTAAAACAGTTACGAAATAAAACTCAGTGTAGATGGTCTTTAACAACACGGTATGAATTTTAGACAATTTTTTTTTTAAATATCACTGCAATGCAAGTGGGTCTTAATGGAATTTTTATTCTTAAAACTGCCTACTGACTTATACATATGCAGGCATATATGTTTACATAAAAACTCCCAACAGACTAAACAACTACGTCCTTACACTATGGGGAAAAGGAGAAAGGTATAAGAATATGCTCATAATAAAGAGGAGAGGTTTAACAAGTGCCTTTATTAGGAGCTTTACTGAATTTTTAACCATATGGCGTAAGACTTTCTAAATAAATTTTAGTGTTCTATCAAGCCTCCTAGAAAATTAGCATGGTGTCTGAAATAAATAGAGGTATAATTTGATCCAGCAGTCAATTGTGCAGTGCTAAAAGTACAAACAAAAAACAAAGGAGCAAAAGATCCTCAAGCTTGGTTTTTTTGGTACAAGTACCAAATAGAATAGCAAAAAAACCTGTTTAATGAAAGTGTTAAAATACACTGGGACATTTCTGAAATCAGATCCAAAACATGTGTACATATGCTAGCTGTAAGTGAACAATATACATGCTAAATACTTACTAGATATATGTATGTACATACATATGTTGCTGTAAATTATAGATGTTATAGTACTTTCTTTATTTTCTGAAACTGGGTTGGAATCTCACATTTGGAATTAATGCACACAAAACAAGGAGTCTTGTTAAAGAGGTGTCACCTCCGAAAAGAAAGGATTAAGTCTTACAAAGATACTTTGCTATATCTGCATCAGTTTCTGTTAATTCAGGAGGACTACTGTGGAGATTATAAGAAATGAATAAGCATGCTCAGGTTATGCATATTCTGGTTTCTGCTTTGATGAATGCCGTGTTGATTGCTTCCTAAAGATGCAGCAATTCATGTGTTACCACTTTCCAATGTACAAAGGCACATAAAAAGGAGCCAAGAAAACTGGAAAAACATTGAACTCATTGATAAGGGCCATTTTTGTATTGAAATTACTTTTCATAAAAAACTGTTCATATCTGTCTGCCTAGCTTCTATAAGCAGTTAATCTCTTAAGAACAAAAAGTTGTTATAATTTTAATTTGATCAAACTAATAATATTGTCTTACATAATTCTATGTGATAAAGAACAGCATAGAATAACATATATCTGAGATGTTACCCATCTTTTCACATAAAAAAATCACCTGTGTGTTTTTGTACGAGGGACAATATCAGTGGAAGAGGTGTGCTCCCTGGAAAGGCATTGGTAGGCAAAGGATCTCTTAATTGAAGAATAATAAATGGAAGAAAAATGTGTATGGGAAAGACTAAGAGCAAATGCACAAGGGGTGAAGAGGGAGCACGGTTATCTTCGAGGATGAGAGGAACAGATGTATGAGTATATAGCTACTTAAAGTCACAAAAAAAATTACACACATGTTCATAAGGAGAAACAAAATATTCACTTTCTGTCTGAATTTTTTTCTGCAGAATTTTCTTCTGCTTTTTTTTTTAATTTTTTTTTTTTTTTTCCAGTCATAATAGCTAAGAAAATGAAGAGGTTAAAAAACCCCTATTCATTTAGATGTAAGCGTTTTGTTTCCATGAAAAATGCAATAGGTATATCAATAAACCTGCTGAAGGTTGTAAGGATTATAAAGAAAATTTTATAAGTAACTTGATTTTGAATGAAGTTAAGATCTAGAGATCAATGTAACTCCTTGTGTCTTCAAAAATATTCAAAATAAGCATAGTGGAACTTCTACTATTTGACCTGTAAGGCTGATTTTCAGTAATAGTAAGTTGAGTTTTTCCAGCTTCCATTGAATTTACCTGGCACTCATTACAGAACTGAATTTGGTAGAAGAATACAGATGGAAAGAGGTAAAAGACAGAAAAAATCATAAAAATCGTAGAATGGATCCCAAAAGTGAATAATCATGTGCTTTTTAAAATCTAAATATTATTTATCGTACTTGATGTACCAGGTCAAGTTCTTTTATTCCTTCACATATCCATTGATAGTCTATGATTCTAGCAGGAGAGAGAAGTAATGTATCAGATGAGAAGATGGGAAAGAGGTTTTGTCAGATACAGCTGGTTTTATGAGATAGAATCTGTGTGTCTGAACAGAAGATTAACTTCATGAGTGACATCTACCTGGGGCTGTCTTGTCTGACATGACAGAAACTGTAGAAAGAGATGTGTGAAAAGACAGGACCAAAACATCAGGCCATGTAAATGTCATAGTGGTTATGCATTACGCATTCCATCATGGGAAATTAAAAGGTTAATGACAATCCCTGTTTTCCAAAACAATACACTTTCCAATTTTAAAATGTTTTGTCAGCAAAGGGAAAACAATGTCTAGGGGAACATGGGAGAAAACAATAAACCCTTCTAACATCTGTTCTGGTTTTTACTCATGAAATAAGCCCAGGAAGATGAAACGGACTTGAGAATGTTTGCTGGGTGTGCTCTACTACAGCTCAACCTCAAGGGCACAATAAACTTAGAACAAATGCTTAGCAACAGATCAAAGAGCCAATGAATTATTTTGCATTTTTAACCTCTGACCAAAACACCATATCCTGAATACTGTTGCTGTAAATTGGAGATCGTAATGGATAAGTAGCATACAGGGACAACCATTGCCACAGGAAAGTAAAACTGTGTGATTAATTATGGCATATTCCCTTGCCTATTCAATATGTTTATGTAAAACTTTTTTTTATTCTTTCAGCAATAATATTAGAACTTTTCCCCTGTTGAGTCATATTTAAATCATGAATATGCAAATTTGAAAGGTGAGAATGTGCATAAATATCTATTGAGCTTATTGCTACCTATGTGAAAAAAAAGCACAAATCTAAGTGAAAGTTGTTCACTTATATTTTTCACAGTTTAGTGACAAAAGTTAAATTTATTTTGAAATCTAGGTCCATTTTGAAGAGATCAGTATTAAAGCAACTCCATTTTCAATTTACAATCAGTTCTATAATCCAATGATATTTCTTTAAAGTTCATTGAAAAGTCAATGTGTTCTTTGCAGTCTGTCTTGAATAATAGGATGGCTCTGGATTAAGTTGGCTGTCTGTTAATTGTTGATGATAAAATGATTTGTATAAATTGATACAAAATACTTTGCATTATATGTATTCAGTCTGACGACGTATTTTTTGTTATTTTCTCATGTTTTGGTGACTAGTTACCAAAATATGTGAAATTCTTTCTAATGATATAACAGGGAAGAAGGTGCTACTGAATTTTAATTCCATGAACTGACATTGAAATTAATATCAGTTCAGCAGATTTCAACAACCAAATACAACTGAATAGTGGATAAATGCTTTTGTTTGCATGTATAATGGTTTCCTTAAGCCATAGCAGTAATGCTACTTTATATATATGAAAATCCTAGGATAAGAATTTGATTCAAGTAAATAGGCTTTTGTAATTTAACTTAATAGTCTTAAATCCTGCATTTTGTATATTGACAAGTCTGTGTCTCTGATCAGATTACACTTCTTTCTATTGGTTCAATATACTCAGTGAA
The DNA here is from genome assembly GCA_013400495.1 of Nicator chloris. Lineage (NCBI taxonomy): Eukaryota > Metazoa > Chordata > Aves > Passeriformes > Pycnonotidae > Nicator > Nicator chloris. The sequence continues at coordinate 12,494 of WAAE01020577.1, read as the reverse complement.
GTGGAAGTAGGAACTTGAAATTCACTCAAAATTTCAGGATGCATTTATAAGCACTTACCTGGTAGTAAGAAAGTGTTATGATCTACAGAAATCTACATTTTATGCTATTGCTGGATTTAAAGAGAAAAAATATAAAAGTAGAAGATGATACCTTTTAAAGCTAATTGTGGTCTTTGTTGTTTCTATTAAAAGGAAAGCCTCTTGATTGTCACATCTGTGTATATGATCCATAGCTTTAGATTCAGAAGAAATTCTGCTCATAAATACTTTTAGCATCAAAATATGACTTTTATGTCTATATTTTTCTTTTCCCAACCATTTGATCTTACTTTTTTACTATATATAGTGATGGACATTTATCAAATGTCCAAACCTGTTAGTTTGGTCTTTCATGGCAAATATAACAATTTTAGAATTTGCAATCACATTATGTAACAAAAAAAGACTAATACTCAGAGAGCGACCTTTATTAATTACCTGTAATTTGTCAGCAGGCACCTTAGGGTTTGGTTTGTTAGTTTGTCATTTTTTTAAATTAAAAAGTCCTGCTTAACGTAATCAGTAGCAATTAAAAGAATTACTTATGGCATTTTCCTTTTTTTAGCGTAAGGTCAAGAAAAAAAGGTGATGCCATTTCATTAAAATGTAAATATGTCAACTGAAATTTAGATAACTGAGTATTAGTGCTTTAATTAACAGGATGAAACATTCCTAAAAGCAAAGAAAAGATTCAATAATACCAGTCTGAGCACAGGTAATAACTGATTTCAATGGAGAAATACTCTCTTCAGTAAGAAAATCTTTTTTGTAAAATCATGAGCTTGAATATATAATGGTTTATCTTTAGTGAATATATTAATGGGAAAATAAAAGGCTAAACGAAATTGAAAGAAAGCTATCAGCTGTATCACAGTTTCAGGTTAGGCAATTTAGATTTACTTCAACAGTTTTTCTAAATAAAGCTTTGATATGTTTCATGAAAGTAAAGTGCAATTCGCTATTAAATTGGTCTATTTACATAAGTTTTGAGAGGAATAACTGTTCTTGGCAAAAAAGTAAGCACTTGTACTCTATATAGCTCTGAACATTAATGATTATGTGCCAAGTACATCTAGCAAATACATTTCTCTTCTGTAATTCCAATAGAGTTGCTGTTGCTGAGCTCAGAGATGAATTAATTCTGTGTGCTTCAAGATCAATGACTAAAAACTACAAGAGATGCTAGTCCTCAAACACCAGTAATAAGCATATCAATTTAATATGCAGGTCCTCAAAAACTTTTGCCTATTTATCTTTTAATTCTAGAGTCACCCATAGCAGATAGACAAAGATTTTAAACTTTGTTGGTAAAGTTAACCTGTGTGTTTCAAGACATCTCTATGACTGCTTAAGCATTCACAGTGCTTAATGATCAGGTTGTAGAACAACAGTTACCAACAGTTGTTGTTCAAATGTGTAAACATTTTTACTCCAGTTTTAGACACATGCAATGGCTTTTAACAAAGTTTGGATCATTTTCCTAATTTCATCACTTGAACCCATTGACCAGGAGATGCCAGGACGGCTGCAAAGGAGGTTGTGGACAGACTGAATCAGTTGTATCCACTGCAGCTTTCCAGGTATCTATACTAAAGCGTAAGGCTGTAGTTAAAGCTTCTCATAAAGCTTGTTTGCAGACAGGAAGCTGTGTGTCTAAAGCAACATTAGTGGACAGAAGCAAAACAGGGCATTTCTTTAGCATTTAAGTAGAACTTGTGACCCATTTAGGCTTCAAAATCATAAGAGTTGTCTCTATAATGTCATTTAACGCATGAGTTGTCTACTAGAATCTCTGGGTAGTTTGGTACAATTGGCAACTTTCCTGCTGTTGTGACACAGACTTTTGCTACTTTGTGCTATGCCACTATTTTCTTTCACATGTTGTGATCCACAGTTGAGTCTCTCTCATTTGCAGGTTTGATTTATTAGAATAGCAGACTTCACATAACACCTTAGAAAAAATATAGCTGTGTTGATCTGGCATTGGACAGGAAGATGGATTACAAATGTCCCATTGAGGTTTGTTTCATGTCTATTCTAAAGGCATCCTACAGCATTCTCCTGAGAAACTAGCTTCCCACGGCTTGAAAAGATGCACTTGTAGCTGGGTTAAAAACTGACGGGCTGGCCAGGCCCAGAAAGTGGTGGTGGATAGAGTTACATCCAGATGGGAACCAGGCACTAGTGGTGTGCCCCAGAGCAGAGTGTTTGGGCCAGTCCTGTCAAATATCTTGACTATCTGGACAAGAGGATTGAGGGCATCCTCAATGAGTTTCGGATGACAGCAGCTTGGGTGGGTGTGTTGATCTGCTGCAGGGTAGCAAGGCTCTGCACAGGGACCTGGACAGGCTTGATTGATGCCAGGACAATTGTATGGGGTTCAAAGTGACCAAGTGATGAGTCCTGCACTTTGAACCTCCCCCCAGGCAGTGCTACAGGCTGGGGCAGAGTGGTTGGAAAGCTGCCTGGTGGAAAAAGACCTGGAGGTGCTGGTAGACAGCTGCCTGAACATGAGCCAGGGTGTGCCTGGGTGGCCAAGAAGGCCAATGGCATCCTGGTCTGTATCAGCAATAGTGTGGCCAGCAGGATCAGGACAGTGACTGTCCCCCTGTACTCAGCACTGGTGAGGCCACACCTCAAATCCTGTGTCCAGTTCTGGACCCTCACTACAAGAAAGAGACTGAGGTGTTGGAGTGAGTCCAAAGATGGGCAACAGAGCTGGGGAAGGGTCTGGAGCAAAAGTCCTTTGAGGAGCAGCTGAGGGAGCTGGGGATGTTTAGCCTGAGAAAGGAAATATCAGGAGGAACCTTATTGCTCTCCTCAACTGCTTGAAAGGAGGTTTTGGACAGGTGGGGGTTGATCTTTTCTCCCACTTAACAGGTAATAGAATGAGAGGAAAAATTCCGTTGTGCAGTGGGAGGTTTACACCAAAGACAGGGTTTTGTGGTGAGGGTGGCAGTGCTAGGCTAGGGGTTGGAGTCAATGCTTTTAAAGGTCTTCTGCAACCTTAATGATTCTGTGGTTCTCTGTTTATATTCTGTGTACTTAGAGCTACCATGCTGGATTAGAGCTCAGAAAAGATGTCGGCGAAGTAGTTGTATTTCATGTAGTACCATGGGACTTGCATCAGCAAGAGAGGCTGTGGGAATTCAAATTATTGATTGCTTGAAAAACCTGAGTATTTCCTCTTACAATATAGAATAAACTGTTAAATATTATCTAAAATGCATTCTGGACATTTAATTTATCTTGTTGGATAGTAAAGAGTTGTTTAAAATCGGGCAGTCATATTATGCCATTTGCTTTTTGAAGTCAATTAATAAAGTGGAAAGGAGCAGAATTCTCGGGAATTATTCTCACTTGCAGAACCACTGGATTAGCAAGGTCCCAAGTAAAGCTGTAGATGAAGAGTTTGCATTGGAAATACAGAGATATATTTGGTGGTTTGAGGTTAGGCAGCCACTGAGTGGCAATTCAAAGGACATTGAGCAGTGAAGTGTGAGAGAAGACTGACAGGGAGCCTTCTGCAGTACCTCTTCAGTTACTTCAGCAATATTAATATCTTGAAAACTGCTCTATTTAGATGAATCAAAAATCCTACGGTATAGGCAAAAACACATTTTGTGCATTAGATCTCTATTTATCTTTCATAATTTTGAAGGATGATTATTCCTAGAGCAATGGCAAAAGTGATTTATTTACAGTGCCCATGAAGAAGTCTGTTCCTAGTCAGTCCTGTGAAAATAAAATGAAGCCAGACCAGTGTTCAAACACAGAATATTTTATTTCGTTCTTGAGTATTATATTCAAACACACAGAAACTCAGAAACCACTTTAAAAATAATATTCCAATGGTACAAATGTTTATAAACAAATTATTCTGTCATATTAACTGCTGCACACCTACATTAGTCTTAAATAAGAATTTTTCAGGTATTGTATGGCTACTCCTTATGAAATTACCACAGAGCAGGATTGTTGGCTCATGGCTATTGCTAGATTCTAGTAGTATCTGTTGATAAATGCTGGTTCTTCTAGTGATGATGTCTTAATAGTAGCCACTGAAGTTATGTAAACTTCTTGGTCTTCTTTAATCAGCACTGAATAGAAAGATAATTTTTAGATTAACAGTAAAGCTTTCTTGCATTTATGTTAGGTCACCAAAAATTGTCATAGTCATGGAGTTTCTAAAGACTGCTCATTTCTAACAGAATTTTATTTTAGAAGAGTATTATTTCAATTGTTCATCTCTCAATATGCAGAGATTATTATTTAATACATTTCAGTCTAATTGTGGAAAGAGCAAAACTCACTGACACTTCTGAGACTTCTATTCACCAATGTCTTTATTATAACAGTTTCTCAAATGTAATTGCTCTGAAATTCATTTTCTAATCTTACAGTTTCAATTGTTGGCTAAAGATTGAATTAGGAACAAGAGCCTAGATACTCAGAGGATTCTCTGAGGGCTTGGACTTGGGTATTGCTGGTATGTTAGCAACTACTCAGTAGTTGTGCCTTGACCTTAGTTTAGTTGCAAAAGATGATCTGTAATAAGAATTTGTGTGAAATGTAAATAAATGTCAGCTGGTGTATTAACAGGCTAATTTATTCATTAGAATAACAATAGCAAAACAAAAGTAGTGTTCATTAATGAAAACCAAGCATAAGTTGAGGCTGGGAAAGCACTGTAGCTGTGTGGCTCCTACAGTAACTATTTTGGCATGCAAAGTTACCACTCTGGCAGAGGAAACACAAATGAATAGGGGGAAAACCAAACTGGAACACTGCTACCGTGCTGTTGGTATCAAGGTTTCTCAGTGATCAAACTGGGGACCAATTTAATTGGATTTTTTTAAAACTGGCACAGAATTGAAGTTCTGCTGAAAATTCCAGTGAGCAAAACTGGAGGACACAGTAGAGAAAGGAGTCAAAACTGCCACATAGTCAGAAGCGAATCATCTTGAGAATGATTATTTCCTCTTTTATAAGAAAACCTCCTTAAGGATTTTCTTTATAGTAATATTTCACTGTTCCTTTCAACTGAGTTGAAGTTACATATGAAAGTGGTTTTAACTTTTGTATGAGTAAACCAATTTTCCATCGGTTATAATACTGTGTGGTGAGGTTGAGGAAAGATGGCTGGGGATAAAATTAGGGGAAACTGGGAAGTTATATTTACATCTTAACAGAAGTCATAATGGTACAGAAATCATGGAGTTACTGCTTCCTGGATGGAATGCTGCTGGCGTGCTCAAAACCTGTAGTAGGATGACTCCCCACACACACAGTCTGCAACCATCAGTGCCTGCTAAGGGGATGGAATGGAGGGTGAAGCTGAGTGGGGACACCGCAGCCAGGCACTGTTGGAATCCTTGCAGGGAGGGGAACTCAGTGGTGCTTTACAGCTGAGAATCCATGTAACACCTGTCAGTCAGGGGAGAGAGAAGATGCCTTGTTGCCCAGCCAGCAGCTGGGCCAAAATTGGTCTCCTCAGAGGAACTTGCTTTTTTTATAACCTAATTGCAATATTGATGCACACCTGCATCCCAAAGGTACCTACCTCCAAGGTGCAACAACCCCCACTGGGCATGTGCTCTGTACTTCATTGACTGTACACCTACAAGTGTATGTGTGTATGTATGTATGTATGTATGACTAGAGTCACTCAAGCTCCACCTAACAAAGAAATAGCATAAAAGTAAGTTGAGAGTGGGGAAAATTTTGGTAACACTCCATCATAGCTACTGGGATCAGTTAATGGGCTGAACTTGTCTTCTCCCCCGCGGAGACACCTCTTGGGTAAGAATCATACTCTGTGCACTGAATACTTTAATTGGGGATTAGAATTTGTCTGTGTATTGTTTTGAATACATTTTTACAGTCAAATACTATCACCATCCACCCTTGAAGCTTAACCTGTCACAATTTTATATTAAAAAAGAGTGTGATTGTATTGATGTAAGTCCTTCATGGGTGCTGACAGTCGCTGCAGCACGCAACATCCTCAAACAAAGAGGAAGATCCACTGAGAGGTCCTAAAGTGGGAGGACCTGCTGAGGGGTGTCCTTTATGCTATTGGTGTGTCCCTGAATAGGTCAAAGTGCTCTTGGATCCAGCAGGACTGCTCAGTGAAGGTTCCCCTGACAGGATCCTGACAGACTGCTCAGGCACAAGGGTCTCAGCTTTCCTGGGGTGCTGACACACAAATTAGACAATAAGGGTTGAGGAAATCTGCTGTTCCACGTGACAGAGGACTTTGTAGATACTTGCTGTACTGTTCAAGAACACACAAAACTAGAGGATGGTACTGTCCCCTGCTTTTAAGAAACTTATGAATATAAGAGGTTTGGGTCCAATGTGATTAAGTTATTACTGATAAATAAATCCTGACAAAAAATCTGCTATTAAAACAAACAAAAAAAAGGAATAAAAAAGGGAATTCTGTAGAATGGGAATAGCCCATAATTCATGGAAGAGCGAGTGCATTGGGTTTTAGTGTGTTTAGAGCTATTAAAAGAAAAATCCAATATCTAAAAACTTAGGGGACTAAACACAAAACATAATTTTCTTGTGTGTAGTTTGTGCATACTTTGTTTTCTAGCAAACTAAATTAAAATCAAGACAGCTAATCTCAATTGCCATAAATCCTGCTACTATATTCTGCTATGCAAAATTAATGAACAAAATAACTAAATAAGGAGGCACTGTAAATGAACTAAGCAGCACAATTATACCATGACTCTTAAAGTGGGATAATGTAAATCCATTCTGGAAATATTTGCAATGTTTGCAAAATATGTGTGAAAATGAAAGCATATGGCTATTTTTTACCAAGTAGTCCCACTCACAATACCATAAACAGTTATATGTTGCAGCAAACATCATATGTTGTAACAGATTTTGTTCAAAAATGCATAGAAACGAAGCAGGAACTAAATTTTCAATAAGGCAGAACTGAGAAATCGAGGTACATGGATTAAATATCTGAGGAGGTAAATATTCACAATTGGTACATTCATATAGTCCAATGTATCTCTTGAAAAATTATATCAAGACCTGTTCCTAGGCATCTACATGGATGACACTCTTGGGTTTTTCCAAACATACTGTTAACACTGCAAAAAAAGCTCTTCAAATTTTAAGAAGCACGAATGTTATACAGAATGAATAGTAAGGTTAAGTTTTTTTTTTTCCTAATCTGATCTGCATACATGCTCACTGAAACATAATATCAGATATTTGGGGTTTTGTAAGACCACAACAAATTGTTTCCACCAAAACACACACCAAAATCACTCAGCTTTGCTTGGTTGGTATATTTCAGGTTTTGTTAGGGTGGTGTTTTGTGTTTTGTTTTAATTTTTGGCTATTTTTTTCCTTCTATGGGAAAGCAATAATATTTTTTTTTCAGATTGTCTGAACAAAACTAGAGCAGAATCCAGGAATACAAACAGTAACTTCATTGAACATAAATGTGAGGGAGGAAAATGAATGAATTTTTTTTGTGTGTAAAAAGGTATTGTTTCAGTCTGAGCAAAACTGTGAGAAAAACTGTAAGAAAAGATGCTAAATGCCTAGAGAGAGTATTTTAGGACCTCGTGGTGAATGCCAAGCTAAATCAGCAGTGTGCTCTGGCAGCCAGGAGGGCCAAACATATCCTGGTGTGCATGAGGCACAGCATCACCATGGGCAAGGGAGGGGATTGTCCCACCCTGAGCTGGGGCAGCCTAACCTAGAGTGTTGTCTGGAGTTTTGGGCACCACAATATAAGAAGGATTTAAAGCAATTGGAGAGCAACCAAAAGAGGGTCATGAAGATAAGTGAAGGATCTAGAGGGGAATCTGTATGAGCAAAGGCTCATTTTGGTTGATTTGTTTTGTTCAGTCTGGAGAAGGGAAGACTGAGGGGAGAACTTAGAGCACTCTACAACTTCCTCACAAAGGGAAGAAGAGGGGCAGGCACTGATCTCTTCTTTCTAGCAACCAGTGACAGGACCCAAGGGAACAGCATGAAGCATGTAACTGGTTAAACCTAAATGAGCATCTGGGAAAATTCCTAATCACCTTTACTTTGCCTTAGTTTGACCTTCTATAAGTGTCTCATTTAAAAGAATTGTAGATAAGGTTTTGTTGAATTCCAAGCTTCATCATCGGACTTATCAAGCCTTATATGAATATTACTCAGAAGATAACATACTAAAAAAAAAAAAAAATATGAGGAACATATAATTTATCTGGTTAAGCTGGTTAATATTCTCATAAATTGGCTGGACAAATATTGAATCACTAACCAGCAACCAACACAGGTTTTGGTGAAAATTCCTTATTGTCCATGGAAATAACCAAGACACGTAGATATCCAAAATCTAACAGTCACAAAGAAGAATGAAAAGTGGAGAATAAAGGCCCCTTTTTTTGACTGTTAAACTGTTTCTGTCACACATAATGAGTGCTATATAAAAATCCATTTAACAACATCACTGAGCCTTGTCTTACAGATCCTTCCATGACTGATAGTGTTTCACAACTACATAAAGGTCCAGGGACGAAAGCAAATTTGAAGCAGTCTAATCACGTAAAGAGTTTTGCAATCTATTCAAATTCATTTCCCAGAGTGTTGCTTCTTATGCTATTTCTCTGTAAGCCTGTTTAAAACGCTAATATACTTAATACATATTTGCAATACCTAAGAAGTAATCTTGTCCGTTCAAACTCAACACATACTAATTTCCTCAAGACTCTTGAGCACTTTATAGTGCTAATTATGTCTATTACTGTCATTTACTTTGAAATGATATGAAGGCTCCCTTCTGGAACAGAAATCCCCAATTTTGCTTAGTAATGAAGAAAGTTCTATTTCAGTAAGCCTTTCTGATCTAATGGCTCTGATTTCATTTAGAAATAATAGATTTACTTGTGCAAAGAATGGTGACACATATGTTTAATGCAGATAACTGCTTATCAAATTTGTTCTAATTAGACATTTTTGAATTATAGGATTAATGTAGACACTTTGGGGACACTGCACAAGAAGCATATGTAATTCACGAGTGAGATGATCTTTTAAAAGCAATTTTGTATTTTTTTCATTATGTTTCTCCAATGTGTACGGGGTTAAATATAGTACTAAAAATAGTCAATGTCACTAGAATAAAGCTGAGAAACCTTTGATTCTAGTGGAGTTTGAACCTGATACATTGCATATGTCTACGTCTTTGTGCATCTGTGAATTTGTTCATCTTTCAATGAATATGAATCCCAATTCAATCATCTTTTTTTTACAAAGCACTAATTTACATAATTGTCCACCATAATTTCCGTTGTGAAGCACCTCTGAAAAAAATGAATTACTAGAAAAACAAACCTCTTCTTCCGTTGGTCTGAGAACTAGACAAAATGGCTTTTTACCTGAGGTTTTGTTTGTTTGAGGAAGACACAGCACACTTTATTTACAGCTGTGTCCTCATACCAAAGGCATGGATAAAGATGAAACTTCTAGTCCTGACCAGGTTGAAATATATAAATCCTGAGGAGAATCTGCACTTAAACTCTATTTTTGTCAGAGAAAGCTAATTCCTTTCAGTAAGATAAACATGAGACAGTCTTGTGTTATATGATACCATGAGGCTGATGTATTTAAGATCTTTCTTTGCTCTACACTGAATTGTAAAAATACCTGAAGCTGATGTAAGGCTTAATAATCATCTACATCAAAATCACTGTAGAGAAGAAAAGGTGGAGGGAAGACTTGATCTTTCAAGAATGCTAAAAATTACAAGAACAAGGAAGGGTCACTGGTTTTTCATGTACATTTTGGATAAAGCTGGAAAGCTTTATGAAGAATTAAGGAATTTTATCAGAAAAAAAAATCATTAACTGGTTGCTTCTAAAGAGATGAAGATAACAGGAGTTGAGTGGAAAGAATCCAATTCTAAAAGTCACATCACAGTAAAACACATTTAGGAAAGAAGGACAGATTAGTGCAGAATATATGATATGCCTTCTATTTGTTTTGTTTAAGGTCAGGGGCTAGAGTTAAAGATACAAAGCCATGACATTATTTTATATGTACATACATCACTTTGAAAGGAAATCTAATTAATCTAATCTTCTTATCTTCATAAGAAGAAGGAAGACTAATATTGAGAATTTTTTGTGAGAAACCCAAAGCATCATGGTCTTATACTGATAGTAAAGAAAAACACAAGAAGTCTGATCAGTTAGTTTTTCTGAAGATATCAGAAGCACTTATTTCTAGAAGAAGAAAAAATTATAGTGGAAGTCAAATTTTAAGAAAAGTCAGAGAAAGCAATGAGTGATTTATGTAAATCACCTGAGCTCTGTAACTCTTGGAGATATGGCTGGATATTCGATGTACCCAGGTATTAATTGTTACTGTGTAATAACAAGAAGTCTTCCTGACCTATGTTTCATGTTAACATTAACAGCCTCAGCCATTTACTCAGAGATTGTTATGTACATATGTATCTCAAATCAGTCTGATCCCTGGCTGAGGTGGAACTCCTGTGGTTCCACCCCAGCCAGCCACTCAGTACCACACGGCTGCTCACTCATTTTGCAGGTAATGAAAGCAGTTGCTGGATTGGCTCCAGGATGGAATGACAAATCCAGTATGATTGCCAAATTGTGAGGCATTTTAACATACTTAGCTTATACTATGTGAAGTCTTAAGGAAGTCAAGGTGACTCTTCATGAGATAAGTGCTGCTAGCGATGAATAAGGTCATCACAGTAAACTGATTATCTACATGGCACTTTAAAAATAATTCACTTATTACTAGAAAATAACTAGATCACACCAGCCTCAACAGTTCTGACATTAGTGTTGAAGAAAATGACAGTAATTGGATACCAACTTTTGCTGCAAAGAAGGCATTACCTTAATATTTATTCCATTTTATATAGATATTAAAAATTGAAACAGTTGATTTTACTGACAGCAGCTAAATCAGAAATGGAAAAATACATTAGCATAACAGGAATATTCTTCAGTCCAATAAAAATTTAAAATATTAGGATATGGAGAAAAAAATACAAACGATCCTAAATAAAGTGATAAATGAACTATATACAAGAAAAGAAACATGTAAGAAAATAAGTTGTTGACAGAGAAGTATTAATTATCTTAATTAAAAGTACTGCAGTTATTATGTCAAACAGCTTAGATTTTAACTAGCAATTGGAAACCTGGCAGGATTTATAAAGTGCATTTTTCTATTAATAGCAGTCTGTAGAAGTATCAGGAAAAAATGCAGAGAACGCACATTTCAGAGCCGCATAATGACATCCATCACATCCCTGTAGGGGTACTAGAAAGAGATGTTTAAGTTGTGTACCAATCTCATTTTGCTGATAACACTTTTCATCAGAAAAGATGAAACAAATGTGACTTTCAAAATTTAATCATGAAGGACAAGGACATTGGAGAACAGTAACCACTTTAAATGTCTCAGGAACTTGCACTGTAAATGTGCATGTTATCAACTTAAAGGCAGACCAACATACTTCAAGGCAAACTACCCAGATTATTTTCGTTCTTGAAGGAGGAAGGACACACAGTACTTTAAATGTAATATAAACAGGTTACAAAGGAGAGGGGTATTCTCAGCATCACATAAATATGAAACAGTCTGAGGTAAAAAAACCCCTGTAATCAGAGGCCATTAGATCGCTTTAGCTGGATAAATAACTCCCAATAGCAAAGCAAATATGCAACATTTCATCAAAGCCATGACATTGCATTGGTAGTATGCCTGAAAGAAACATTTACTATACAGAATGATGATATATTGACAACTAATACTGAACAAAAGAAATTACTTTAAAAATACATTCTAAATCAAGGAATATTGTTTTGCAATTGAAAGATACAAGTGGATTTGCAAGAATGCTGACTAACATGAGAAAATAATTACAAAGATCTTAATAAGAAAATCAAAAATTATTCCCTCAGTCAGAAAACCTGATTGAGAAAATGACAGATACACAGAAAAACAATAATGTGTTAATACTACAGAAATACATATTACAATGCGCCAACACATAAGAAGGGTCAAAAAACACATATGCCTTTCTAGTCTTGCAGCTAAATGGAAAAAATAAAAAGGACTTACAGCTTTATTCTATTGGAGAAAAAAAATCTTTGAATAGAAAATTTTATTCAAGCATATTTCAATTATTTCAAATATTTCCTTATTAGGCACACACTTTTTCATATACAACAATGAAGTCAGCAATGGCTATGAAAGGAGTCACAGACAAAGTGTGTGTACATATTAAATTCACATACAACCATGTCACTAGCAGCGCGGTTTTTGTGCATGTTTCCTTTCCTTAGGCATATTTTCTTTACTTAGGCATGTTTTCTTTACTTAGGCATGATTTTATAGACATTTATTCATCTGCTTAGTCAAGAAAGAAGGAGAGGGACTTT
>WAAE01020575.1:0-16280 GCA_013400495.1 Nicator chloris | reverse complement strand
AATTGAAAGATTAAAAAGAAATCATTATTTCAGAATTTGAATTGGGAAGAGAAGTCAGACTTAATTTTTTGAAAGTACACAGCAGTCTATTCTAGTGTCGGTAGACAGTCATATGAAACAAACAACATCATGTTTATTTTGTATAAATTTTTAGAGAAAAGTAAGACCAACTGTCACTGAATACAACTTAAGAAAATGAACAATTTCGTTGATGAGAGATTTCTGAAAAGTTGCTTGTGGTACAGTCTTCTGATTAATGTTATCTATATGTACACACACTTTTGGAAATAAACTGTTTTGTAATAAGTCTTTCTTGTTTTAGAATGAGAAGATTCACACATGGAATTGTTATGACATAATTGGTATCTTGTAAATAAACACATTTTCCTAGTTAATATTTTTTTCTAGCTTTTGGAGTAACTGTTAAGTAGTCCTGCACTTAATTACCATCAATACAGTGATTTTCCATATAACTTCCTCTGTGTGTCTTCCATATCCAGCTCCATCTCAGCATTTCAAGTCTAAACCCCAAATTTAGAAATGAAAGTGGCTGGCTCTAAATTTTACTGGACTAAAAGGCATCTCTGGGGTAATATGGAGAGACGATAATGAGGGAGACATGCACTGGTAGAGTGGAAACTAAATAGAAATTGCACACTAAGACACAATGGAGATTGGTGGGAGTATTAAGTCATAGATGGTATCTGTTAAAATAAATCACAGATTTTTATGGAAGTTGCCATGGCATGCCTAAGTAGGGAAATGTTTATTATACCGTCTTACTGAACACCTACACTAAATCTGACAATTCCATAATCTGAAGAAATACTGGGTGAAGTGTCCTTTCCATTGCTTGTTGTAAAGTTTCTATTGGAATTTTCTAAAGGAATTTTCAGTAATTCCTTTACTGAAAGAGATAGTAAATTAAGATTCTTCAGATGAATAACCAGAGACAAGAGCAGAAAACACAATAATGTTTAGACATTTCCATTTCCTCTAAATATGTTGTACAAAAGAAATCTAAAAAGCTCCAGTGTGTACCTTTTAACACTAAAAAAGTGGATTGTGAGAAAGATGAAACAAAAAAGAAACTAATTTAAGGAAACAGCAACATGGATAAAAATGCTTGCAGGTAAATGTGATCTATTAAAATAAACTATAAACTTAAGGGCTAACTGTAAAATACTTTCAAAATACTGAAAACATGTTAAATAAGAATAAGAAAGAAACTATTAGAAGTCACAGACTAGCATTCAAATGAGGAAATAAATGTAAACTTGGCAGCTCAAATGTAAAATTCCAATGAAATGAGACAGAAATATTTGGTGGGACAACTTGCTAAGGGAAATCTACAATTAACAGACACCTCCCCCACCCCCTCCAACAGAAATGGGAAATTTGCAAGCAAATGCTGAAAATAGAGAAATAATCAAAGCAAATGAGTGTAATAAGGCCATTTTGCAGAAAATCTGATTAGTTGTGTGCATTTATATATTATGCAAAGAAGGCTAGGAAAATACCTTTTTCAGAGTCATTGTTTATGGATGAGGTATATATGAGGAACTTTCTCAAATTTAAGTGTCAATAAAAGACAGTTTTTAGCAGGTCAATAAAATTAATAGTAACAGTTCACCATGATCTGATAGTTTTCATCTAAATTTTCTAATGAACTTAAATATAAAGCTGGTGGCCTGCTAATAGTAATAAGCAACCCACAATTTTGAATGAGTGGAAAATATAATACTAGTGTTTAAAATGAGGATTCTCAGGATGATAATTACATACCAGTGAATTTGAAGTTTGCATTAAACAATTTCATAGACATTATTATAAAGAGTAAAATTGGTGGACGCATAGATAGATAAATGCAATAAGCACTAATAAGGCTAGAAACTAGAGGGATGTCATGAATCAAGAATCTAGAGTTCTTTGAATGTGTCAGTAAACATTGGCTAAAGATGATGTAGTTGATACAATCTAGTTACATCTGTGAAAGAGGTTATAACAAATTCCTGTAAAAAAGACCCATATTGCCACCTTATTAAAAGATTGCTAGATAGAAATCAATGGTTTGTTCGTATAATGGAGTGTAGTTACAAATAAAATCCTGGAGAAATCTGTGCTGACCCTGGACTGTTCAACATGTTCATAAATTTGAATATCACAGATTCATAAATTATTCAGAAAATGAGATGAGCATTATAACAACAAAGTTTGCAGACAAAACAAAGCAATGCCTAGCATTTAAAACAGTCTGTGATGAGATTCTGATGGTACAATACTGGCTTACTGGGTAATAAAATGGCAAATTAAACTCAATGTCAATAAATACCAAGTGATGCATGCAAAGGAAATGGTCTTAACTACACATACAGAATAATGACCTCAAATTTTCCATTGATATTATAATTTAGCAATATTAGAGTCACAGCAGGTATTTCATACAGAACATCACCTCAATGGTAAAGACTGAAAAAGAGAAGTGGGTGTTGAAAATGTAAAGGTAAAATTTTGAGAACAAATATTGGAACTTTATTAAACTAATACAATTACATGCTGCACAGTTTTTTTTGAATACTACATGCAAGATTAACTCATTCTATCACAGAAAAGTGTAGAACTTAGGAGTGGTACAGGGAATTTAACCAGATACGAACCAGAGCCATGGAGCACTTGTGCTATTAGAAAAGACAATGTAAACTAGGACTCTTTCCTTTGAAAAACAGACAGCTGCAATGAAATGTGAAAATATATACAAAGTCATAATGATCATACTTTCTTGTTACACTGTAACTAACGTGCAACAGCATAAGTAGTTTAAGACAAATAAATGGAAGTGCTGCTTCCTACAATTGAAAAGTAAATTCTAAAATTCATCACTATAGGATATTTTGAAAGGCAAACAGAGTTTCTGAAAGTGATGAAACCAAATTATGGAAAATAAGGCATTCACAGTTATTATTTCAATGATCTTTGTACAGCTAAGACCCATGTGTCCATGCATTGCTGGCTGCTTTATGAGGAGTCATGCTGTTTGAACTCTGTCCTGGGTTGGTGATTTTTAAATGTAGGACAGAGGTCAGACCGAGCAATTCTAAAGTTGACTTGTCTCAAAGTTCACAAATGAACATGTAAGACCCCATTCTAAACAGTCTTTTGCATCCTCCCCCATGTAGTCATCAACACTTAGGCAAAGACCATCTAATATAGTGCCCCTATTCCTTGGAAATGTTTTGGGGTTTTTTTTGTGCTGAAAATGGGGATGTTTTAGATACTGCTGAACAGCACTGTCACTGCATCAAGGCTTTGGGCCTCTCCTGCTGCTCTGTCAGTGAGTTGGCTGGGGATGCACAGGAAGCTGGGAAGGGGAACAGACACCTGACCCCAACTGACCAAAGGGACAATGCAGACCAGCGTTGTGTTCAACAATAAAAGCTGGGGGAAAGAAAGAACAAGGGGGGACATTCAGAGTGAAGGCATTTGTCTTCCCAAGTCACCATTATGTGATGGAGCTCTGCTTGCCTGAAGATGGCTGAACAGCTCCCTGATCAAGGGAAGTACTGAATTAGTTGCTTGTTTTGATTTGCATGAGTGCATGGCTTTTCCTTTACCTATTAAACCTCTTTTATCTCAGCCGATGAGTTTTCTCCTTTTTAGCCATCTGATTCTCTTATGCATCCTTCTGGAGAGAGAGAGTGACTTGGGTGGTGCTGATCTGCTGGCTGGGGTTAAGCTATCACAGGCAGTTTTACAGTATGGGCACGCATGTAATGATGTTTCCTAACAGTAGTCTTGTGTCCAGTACCTTCTTCTACGTGACAATTCATGTATTTAGACACACTGTTCTCTGTATAGGAATCCCTGCAATAACGAATACTTCTAGCATTGTGCAAATTATTTTTTAATGGTACATTGTACTGAAGAGCAAACAAATTCATATTAATAAAAAATATCTGACAGTATAGTATGGCTCCTGATTCAGCATGCAATTTGCAATTTTACTCCAGTGAACAGCATGTGTACAAGGCAATGCTTTCTTGCCCATTGCAGAGATATCATGCACGTATTGTTTACTTATAGGATAAAATTAATACTTAACTATGTGTGAAGCAGTGAAAAAGCTGGGTAATTATGCTGAAAGGACAATGTTATCATCCAGTGTCAGCCCTCTTCTCCCTTTGAAGAAAGGAATGGAATAGAAAAATTGGAGTTTATAGGCTGTACTTTATCTGCAAGAAATTTCCTCTCTGCTTGGACATTCTTTAAAGTTACCAAGGGACTTGGCCTTCAGTCTTTGTGCGATGCTGAGGTTCTTAATCTCCTGCTAAATGAACTAACTGGAGTAATGGGAACAATCCAGCTGCAGTGGCATGGAGCTGTATTTAGGCTGGCTGCTCCATTATCTACAATGTACAAGTCTATCACAAGTACTGGGATTTTTAGCTTCAGATATATGAGGAAGACAATAGGAAAGGTAATTATTTTTTCCTGAGTGCTCCTTCAGCAGTGCTAGGCTTTCACTATGTTACTTTTTAATTAGAGGAATCAAGACCAAAATGCATTTTTGGAAATAAATGGCATTTAAAAGGGAAAGATTATGTTTAAAACCAATTGCATTTAAATAAAATTATTTACTTATTTTATGCTTACATGCGTACAAAGCATTGGGATTCTGGAGCTCTCCTTGAAGGAATTCTAAACTTTCAGGAGAAATGCTTCAGGTGATTACCACTATGTTGTGTTCTGTCCATTAGTAGTCAAATATGCTGCCTGTATCTATGTGCAGTTAGAATCATTTGAGTAGAAATTTTGTAAGGAAGATTATGTGAAAAAGACTTCCCTGAATACTTAGAATTACCCTTTTTGTCCTGTCCCTGCGGGCACATTTTTGCAAGGCCATATAGTGATAGTACAAGGGGGAATAAACTGACAGAGAACAGGTTTAGATTAGGTATTAGGAAGAAATTCTTTTCTCTGAAGGTGACGAGAGTAAGAAATAGGTTGTCCAGAGAAGTGCTTATAGTGCCCCTATAAATGTTCAAGGTCAGGTTGGATGGGGCTTGGAGGAAACTGATGTATGGAAGGTGTGCCTGCCCAGGGGAGGGGGTTGGAACTAGATGATCTTGAAGGTCCTTTCCCACCCAAACCATTCTATGGTTCTGTGAATTGTTTTTTCAGAATCAATTTTTCAATTCCTACATACTGGCGAAAAAAGATGCTTAACTTCACACCTGAAACCTAACTGAAATAAAAACTGCATCTGCAGCTGTCAATGCTACAAACTGTTATAAAATAACTAGGAATCAGGACTGATTTCCATGTGGGTGCTATTTTGCTTTGCTTCTGTCACGGAGTGAGAGGAAAGGTGAATTAATTTAATATTGTTCTTGAAAAAACCCAGAATTGTTTGTAGTAATAAATAAACCTCTTCTAGATAATGAAACCTGATGTATTTTTAAATTATAGTGTTATCTGGACTAAAAACTGGGAAGAGTATTGCATTGCGTTTTTCCTCTTGGATTAGTAGCTCCATGGTAGTGCTGCTGTAGCAGTGTGAATTGCACTTTTGTCTTCCCATCTGACAGAGCATCTCATTATACTTACAATATCTATTTTAAATTATACTTTTTAAATTCTCAGTTGAAGGATATTTACATAAAAAGGTGAAGATTAAATAAATTGTTTTAAGTCTTATCAGCAAATCATTTTAATGAGAACATCCTTTCTTCTCATATTTGGAAAAGAATGTGCATTTTATTCTCACCATGTTTAGTTCCAGTCAGTCAAAACCAACAACTGGATATAATTTTTTCATTATAGTCTAGATGTGAAATGTGTGATAAGCCCTACTTTGTGTCACAAAATTATGCAGGCTCTTTAATAGCTAACTTGTTAGCTGTCTTGGGCTGAGAAGTATTTTATACAAAATATTATATAACGTGAAGACTTCTTTTTTTTCCCCATAAGTAGTACTGAGCTTAAAATTATTACATTTTGTTAATCAGATTAAATTGTGAGGGAGTATACACATAAGGTCCTTAGGCACACATTTTTAATAACAACATTACATTTCTTTCACTCCTTCTTTTTCCCCTATTTGCTCTTCCTTAACTACATTATTGAAATCTAGGAAGTATAATAGCTGGTCTATTTAATGGCACATCATTATCTTCCTACAGCACAATGCATACTATTCATTCTCTCATATTATTCATTAATCCATTATATTTATTCTATCCTAGTCTTTGTGTAACAATGTAAGGAATCAGATTTTCACTGTACAAATGAATAATATTTTGCAGTATTCAAAGATCCCAGTTAATATCAGTGACCTGCTAATCTGATGGTTCAGTTGGTAGGATTTCATGTTAGTTGGACACTATTTGTTGTAGCTCTTGTTTATTTTTCTGGACATTATTATCTTGTTTATTATTTCTGGACATTTCTGCACAACTCTATGCTGCTGGAGTTAGTTCTGTGCTGAGCATGGTGTAAAAGCTGTGGGCATTTATAGTGCCTTCAGCGTGAATAGGATTGTACTTATGTGAAACAACTGTATTTAATACTTTCTGTTATAAAATATATGGGCCAAGTCCTTTGACGTAAGGGGAGGTTTAGGAGGCTGTTGGCAGTGCACTTTGCTTTTGGCAATTGTTTTCCAGCAGAGCACGCTTCATGGGCTGTGGCTGCTGCAGCCTTGGCGGAGGGCTGCCATGACTGGGTGTGGGGGCAGGAGCTCCCCTTGCTGCGGGACAGAGCTCTGAGGTCACATCAGGGCAGACAGGTTGCTCCAGCTCATGTCCCTAGCTGTATTCCTGAGCTATGTGTGGGTTGTCAAGAGGTGGTTTTACTGCATTTTAGTTGCCTTTTTTTTTTTTCCTTATTTGCACACAAGTGATTCTCAAATATTGCAGTTATTAATGATTGGTGAGGCTTTGGGTTCAGATCCAGATTTGAACTTCAAAGGCTGCTGCGAGATAATAGGACCTCCATTTCTGACTTATGTTACCTACTGTTGCTTTTCATATTTTTTATTTGCCAAGAAGAGTTATGTAAACTCTTAATCTTATACCATTGTTCTAGATTACTTTTGATTTTGCAGCACCCATAGATTTAGCTTGGAAGTTAAAGTAGAATTCACTTAAAATTTAGTTTTTACTCTATGCCTGACTTGTACAGCTATAAATCGCCCACATTTAAAACTAATAAAAGAGTAGATATATAATAAAAGGGTAAATAATGTCCAAAATGGGCACCAGTGTTTATTAAGATCTTGTGGCTCCCAGGAACTGAGGGTGTGGCCCACAGAAACTGGCACATGTGCTGAGTTGTAAATATAAAAGGTTGTCCCAGTGCAGAGTTCCAGGCTAGAGAGCTCAACACCTTGCATACTTGGCCCTAACTGCATACACGTGCATGAGCTGATATTGATATGCCTGTGCATACCAAGCAGCAATTAGACTTCATAAAGCTGTGCAAGCATTTTGGAAAACAAGTCTCACTACAGTTTTAAAATCAACTTCCACCATCTGTTTGGGAAAAGCAGTGGGTTGGTTTCTTGTGAACTTGGCAATTAAATATGCTAAAATATAGTAGTGGCAGGATACAATATTTGCCATATCTATTAAGAACAAAAGCTAAACTCCAGCTAAGTTGAACCAAACCTCAGACCAAGAGCCACCATCTGGCTACCAGGTTAATGAAAACTCTTGATACTCATCAAACACTCTCAATTGGAATAAAATTTTAGTGATGAATTTTAAAGCAACAGGAGTTAAATTCTGATTAGAAAAGCAATGATCTTATTTCAAGGGTTTAAAAGCTGTAAAGCATATAAATCTGCATATTATGAGCTCTTATATTCAGATTATTTTTCTGATTTTTTTAAGACTTTTTAAAAAATATTTTTAAAGGACAGCAAAAAATGCAGAAATTTTAGCAGTTCCCTAATGTTAGAGAGATTAAGGCCTGCACAAGAACATAGTAGACTACTGTTCCAGTTTTTGAAATAATGAAATCACAGCTTTTTCTGGGTGAAATGTAATTTCTGCTCTTTCCAGTGATAAAGAAAACTAACAAACATAGAATACCTTTTAAGGGTATGTCAGGATTTTAGATATTCTAGGAAATTATGTTGAAGAATAGACTTGTTTCTGAATCTTGTTTCGGTGTTCTATTTCCAGAACCAGTGCGTTGGAGTATTCTAGGAACAATAATTTGAGTGGAGAACTCTGCATGGCAGAAGATTAGAGTGAACAAAATGCTCTCAAACAAACACATTTCAGTATCTGGCCTAAGTATGCAGTTGATGCTGCTCCTACCAGGAGAAAATAGTTGTCATAACTGTGTGAAAAGAGAAAGGGCATTTGTTTAATGTACCCTTGCTGGATAAGTAAAGGACTCCATTGAGTGGGCTTCATCTCATCCATCCCTGCTTTTTGGTTTATTAATTCATACATACCAATTCATACATTGGCATCACTCAAGCAATAATAAAACATAGCATTTTCATTTTTAATTAGTATTTGACAAATATCGTACTTTGAGAAACTGGCCACAATAGAAAAAAAACTTATAGTGAGGTTCAAAGATTAACTTCTCTTTCTTATACTGCCTGTAGATGAGTATTTCTGAATTACAGCCATCATGAGAAATGTCCCATTTATCTTTTACCTCATGTAAAAGATTTTCATCATAGCTGAGGAAAGAATTGGTATTTGATGAGCTTTATCTGGTTGATAGTGCACTGGAAATATATAGTGGTTTATATTTATGGGAACAATACATAGTGGGTGAATTGCTTTCCCACTTCATTCTATTGTTTGTTCATGTAAATACTTTGCACATCTTGAAGTTAATGAGATGACAGTTTGAGATGACTGCTAAACTTTGAGGTCATGGCATACAGTTTAGGTTCATAAGCCCTATGCTATCTTAGGTGAAATACAATGGAAACATAGGATTGGAAAGGACAGTGCTCTCAGTGTGCAGAGAATTGTCTTCTACACACTTTCTTTCAACTGGATTTCAGTCCTTCTTTTTCTGTTGAAGAAACATGAATTGCCACCATCAAATAAAATATATTAGACTGGACATACAGGAGCAAGCCAGCCACTGGAAATACTTGAAGACAATATCTTTACAGATTCTTGGCTCTTGTTTCCAGATTTATTTCTGAGATGTGAATTAATCCTCATTCCTCCCATTCATGGAGATTTAGCAGCATTTGGGTTAGACAGTGAAAACCAAACGTGCGTTGCTGTGATACCAGTAAAAGAGGAAAGGTCACATACTATTTATTACCTATTAAAAGAAACAGAAAAAAAATCCAAACCAGATGGATCAGTCTTAATTAATAGACTTTTACTTCCATTTATCTTAGTAGCTTTTGTTAAATACATGCATTCCTATGGTAAGTAATTTTCATCATTTAGGTAGCATTTTTTAAACCACTAACACACCTTGACCTTGAAATATCAATTTTATTTTTCTCTGAAATTTCAAAGCTTACATAAGGAAATTATGGGAAAATTCCCTTTTCCAGAATTTGTGACTTATTTTTTGCAAATTGTTTATATTCCTGGTTCAGCATTTATGTTAAATTAAACATGAACAGTAGCGATATAAGTGAATTTATTATACTTACTGTAGCTATCCAAAGTAAATGTCCATACAGCATCTGTAGATAACTTGGGAAAAAACCATAAAATAAGTATGTGACTCCACTGATTATTTCCAAACCAAAAATTTGGCAATACTTGCCAAATCTGATTGTCTGGAAATTTAGGTTCATCTTTTTAAAGTTCTTAAGGCTTTAACACATGAAAATGCATCCTTTTGTTTCACTGCATTTAGAAATCACATTTTCTGTGAAACTGCAAAGGACAATTACAATTGAAGTTCTTGTTTAATTGTTGGACTTTGAGAGCTTTCAAAGAGACATGAAATTTCAAAGACTCCAGAGAAACAGTGGAAAACTGTGCTTCCTTCACTGTGCAACTGAAATAGATGCCCATTGTTAGCATCTGCAACTGCAAATTATGCAAGGAGCAATATAAAAGCAGAGAATGTTCTTTCTTGAATCAGTGTTGTAAGAAGAGCTTTCACCTTTAACTGGCAAGGATTTTTGGAAGCACAAGGCAGATAGCTGTTGAAATAAAATTAATGGATGCAAATACACTTTGGAAATACACTTTGGCTTGCAAAGATTGCATTTTGCTCCTCTTGAGATTTTGAAAGCTGTGGTGATTTTCCAAAATTAAAAGAATACATGATGAACTGTTGATCTCAGTATCACACATATAGTCTCCTGCAAGTCTGGCAAACTCATAATCCTTTCCTTTAATGGTGATGGCACTGCAATAGCTGTATTTGTGACTGAAATGATATGGAAATATTATTATATCCTTTTTTTCTTAGTAAGTAATATATAACTGGCATTATATCTGTGCTCCTGCAAAATATAACATTCCCTTATTAAAATTCTGTCATCATTCCATTGAAACAGCATTCTAAACCTTTCTTTCTCACCACTTATCTCTAGAAGTC
The DNA here is from genome assembly GCA_013400495.1 of Nicator chloris. Classification (NCBI taxonomy): domain Eukaryota; kingdom Metazoa; phylum Chordata; class Aves; order Passeriformes; family Pycnonotidae; genus Nicator; species Nicator chloris. Next base: position 5,732 of record WAAE01020575.1, on the reverse strand, counting down.
TTGGCAATTTTCTGATGCCTTTCATTTATGGCCATTCCTATGTTGTACTAGCTAATTCTATTTCTTACCTAAAAACCCTTTTCAGGTCTTGCACATTTAGAAAGTATTATTAATGGACTCACATAAAATGCCTTTCTAAGACAGCACTAAAAGAATCCTAGTTGACTGTACTGCTCTTGTGTGTTACCAAATTTAGATTATTACTGGCAGCAAATTAGACATTACTTGGTTGAGTTCCTATACAGTTCCAATTAATTATCATAAAATGAAGAATGAAAAGGAAAAATCAACCCTCTTTTTAATCATGAATACTACAAACACTGGCTGTAACCTCTTGTTTAGAAACAAGAGGCATGAAATTCTGAATATCCTTGTCTCTAATACTGGTGCTGCTAACATAATTGTTATGAAAGTATAATGACAGAGCTCTCTTTAATAATAGTATGCAAATAAAAGTAAATAATTTTTTGTTTCTCCACTAAGTATTCATAAGAATGCAAATGCAGAATTTCTTAAAAATATTTGAACCTGTTGTAAATATGGTAACATCTGAGTATTTTCCCGGCCACGTCTGTATTAGGAAAAAATAATAATTTTTATTCAGATTCAATTCACTCTCATAAACTTCTAATTCAAGGACATTTCACAATTGCTAGGCTGGAATAAAAGGATTTTAATTTAATTATGAATAACAGCCTTAATATTTTATTGATAAAGTCAACTGAAGCATACTTAGGTGTGGTCCTTTACTCAGGTCTTGTCTGCCAGTGAAATCCTGAAGCCAGTGCCTTCCCTCTGGGCTGGAGAATGTAGGTGGTGAGCAGGGCAGGTCCTTCCTGGCCAGTGTCTGTCCCAATGCCAGTCAGTAATTTCTTAGGCTTTCCATTTTAGCACGTCATTTTCTGTATGTTATTCACCTAAAAGGGTCAACCTACTCATTTTACCAGTGTCTCTATTGGTAGCTTGACCACCAGACTCAGGGAAAAACTGTCAATAATCTGATGTCTGAAAATGGCAGGTATGGAGCCAGTAAAGCATCCAGTTTGGAAGTTTGACAATGAGTGGTGCTTTTCTTAACAGTAGAGTTGCTTGTAGGTTAGGTAATACTCCCTGTAAAAAAAAGACAGAAAGGGTCTTGTCATTAATTGCATTAAAAGGTAAGGGTTTTGATGTTTCACAAAAGGGAACAATTCACTGGGTAATTTAAAGTACTTTATTCTGTATTCTATGCTCTAAATTAGGGGGATGTACTGCAGGTAACTGTTCCCTGACTTTGGTACATAATCTGTCATTTCCCTTTGCTGTGGTGTCACATTAGGAATAATGACCCTAAAATGTAGAACAGAACTTGTTTGAGGGCCTCCTGAGTGATAGGTCCCTTTCAACATGCCATTGAGTGTTGCCTTAGAAAGGCTGACCTGGAACAGAGACTGGACAGAGCTAGAGAAAAATAGATGTTTATTAAAAGGACAAGAGTCTGACCAGGGCTGCACCCCAGACAGACCCAAAATGGCCATAAAATGGCACCCGGGTCACGAGGTTTTACATTTTTATAAGTTTTGGTCCATTTGCATATTGGGGTCTAATTGTCCAATTACAGCTTCAGGCTGTGAGGTCCCATCCCTCCTGTTCCTCCCTTTGGTCCACCGTTGTTTATGCTTTTGGGCCTGAAAGTTGTCCTTGGTCTCCAATGGGAAAAGATTTGTTTTGTCTACCTACTCTGTGAAGAGAGCTTACTAGCACTTAATATGAGACTTAGAACTACACACTTAAGCAGTATAGAATCTGAAATCATGAAAGCTAAAACTTAAGGCATCAGAGGTTTTCTGATGATCTGAAAAGACTTTTCAGATTAATCACAACCAAAAGGGCATCTCATCCAAGTATAAAGTAATTATAATAATTATCTCCTTCCTCATGAGATAATGGGGTTGCATCTACATTAGCAAACAGTTTATCCATACAGAAGTGATTTTGTAAACCCAAACTGATATTGCTGGGGGCATGATGTCCACATTATATTAATTTAGTGGAGGAGGTTGTTTTTGACTAGTCCTTATGTCCTGAACGGAACACCTGTTAGCTGTAGGAATGCATTAGGTGCACTCTTGGGCTCATCTTTTGCTTAATTTTCATCTAAAAGGGATTAATTTGCTGTGAATCATTCCAGAATTATTCCATGATGTGATCTAGACCATAATAAATGGAGAAAATATGAAAATTTGTTTGAAAATTGAAATCCATCTTCAAACTGAAATGCTGACATAAATGCATCTTGTAAGAGTCCAAGGAACTAGAGGAACAAAACACTGTTTATTGATTTGTTTTGTCATTCATTCTTCTGTTGTACTCTACCTACAAATCTCAAACTACGTATCATGCAGCAGGAAGCTGGGTATAGAACTTTTAAGAAGTGCTTGTAATGACTGGTCATTTAATGAACTCCTGGCTTATTAAAATGCCATTGCAAGGCAGGTATAGTACATGCCAAAAAAAGTTCATTATTTCTTGAGGTAGACTCACTTGGATGAAAATCAGGGTTGAAGCTCCATATGACTCTTACATAGCTGATGTTACCCTTCAAAAGGGGATATTTGAAAAGGGGATGGGAAACTGATTTGATTTTTCAAGGAAAACTGGGTGCCATTTAGATACTTCAGCTATCTTTAAGTAAGAACCTGGCATAAATTCATTCCTAGCAAGCCATCACAAGAATACCCTGAATTTTCTGTTTTCAGTATGAGCTGGTATTAATAATACCTTGTTGTTTTAGAATACTGACAAGGAAGTAGACACCGAGAGTCAGAATTGTCTAGTATATTGGATAATTCTAAAGACAGCATTAGTTATTATAGTCTATGCAGCAGATCGGATGAAGTGCCAGGGCCAAAAGCTCACAAATATTTGATAAAGCTCTGTGCAGAGAGAAAAAAGCCATTTTTCATTTCTGTGAGTAGAAAATTCATATTTTCTTCTGTGTGCATATCTCTGCTCAGTGCAAGGCATTGTGTCTGTATTACTTGCTGGACTTTATGTTCTACTTCCCAGCTGGAGCTGAAGATTCTTTGTGCAGCCTGGATGCCTTTCTTTAGCATCTCTCAAAGTGAAAAAAGTATTTTTCTGTGCATAGGCTCAGGAATAGAGATTTGCATTATGTACTAGATCCATATTTTGGAAGAGTGTGGTCTAACTTTGATCTCACTTTTTTTTTCTCTGAAAGTGATGCCTAAAGTAGCTGTGACAAATGGACATGTGTTAGGACGTGACATTAAAAGAGTGAAGGAACATGTTGCAACTGTGTTTCAACTAGGTTTACTCCCAACTCTCCTGTCTTAGCGTGTTTTGTCAGCTGTTAGAGCTATTTTGGTCATTGCATAAGCAAGCTTCACAGTTTTCTGTGATTTGAGCAACCTGTCATTTTTATTTACACTTGAACCCTTATTTTCAAGTGTGGCCCTAAATGTGTTGGAGTCAGATATGAAACATAGATTAGGCTCAGACTTACTATTATTTGTCAGAAGTGCTACTATGCTTATTAAGTGATATAATTGTCATGAAAATAGCATGGGAGAACTTAGTCTGAGTCCTGCTTCCCTGTTCATCTGCAGAGGTCTGTCATAGTGTTATTTGACAGAAGAATTCTTTGGAAAAACAAAATTTAACTTTCAGATGGATATTCATGCAATAGAATCTGAACATAGAAATTTCAGGTCTGGCAAGATTGCATAATATTATGATGGCCTTCACTCATACTCATATGCATGTAAGAATCCCAGAATTAATCCTCCACTATTGATTGAAAGACATTATGTTTAAGATAGTAGTCATTTTAAATAGACCTAATAACAACAGACATTTTTAAATTCCTGTATCCACACTTTCAAAATGCATCTAATGGTATAGTTTCTTCTGTTACCTGAAAATACTTCCCCTTGAAAGTATGTAATTTTTAGGTTCTATATCTCTATATTTTCTACATATTTTCTACATTTGCTTTGTTTCTTCTCTTGTGCGAAACAAGACTTCTTCCTATCTTGACAATGGTTATACTTGCCAGTTTTACATTTCGCTGTTGTCATTGTTAAAAAAAAAGGATGATGATACAAAGATTTTAAATTTAAAACATAAGTGATAGAAAAGAGAGTGAGTTCTAAATCAAGTGAGAGAGTCTTAATTATGGAATAGTCACCCATGCTCAGCTGTTTAACTCACTGAAGTTAGTCAAACAGCAATTTTGGTACTAAATAATCCATACTGTGACTTTTTGGGTCACCTTAAATTTTATGACACAGAGATGGCAATTATGCCTTGAAGGTGTTAAAAAGGTGTTAAAACAATAAGAAGGAATATTCTTTATTCATTTATTCTTTAATTAAATGTTTGTCAGTATGGTTAGTTTTTGGATGGAGCACAATGTGGGTTCAGGTAATTAGTGAGAACACACAGTTTTTTTACTGTTAAATGCTGTTACTTTAGGAGTTTTTCTGAGGAGAATGAAATGATGTGGAAGAAATCACTAATGAGCTTGCAAAGAACTTATAGTTTTCTACATGAAAAAATGAATTCTTGTGTTCCTGGACTAGAGTTCAAGAAAGGAATCATGGTATTGACATAGAGACACGGCTCCGGAATCACTGAGCTACGTGTCTTGATCCTACCCGACGGCAAGATATTATCTAATGCATTTCTTCTGGATGTTTTTTTTGCCCACACTGTGTTTATTTCCTTTTGATTTCTCTGTTTCCCTTCAGCCTTTCCTTTGCTTCACAAGCCAAGCTCTTTAAAAGTCCTCCTGTGGTAGAGACTTTATTCCTCTAACTGGAAGACTGTCTCCATAGTTTTTGTGGGTTCAATTTCACTTTCATAAAGATTACTGGCCAGAATTATATAGATTATGCTGAATGATAGTTGAAGAAACTTCATACTTGTCTTTCTTATGTCTTGTGTCTGTATTAGAAAGATATAATTTAATAATGTGTAGGATTTGCCTTTTTCACAGCCATCTTGTGTCATATTGGTACTGATGTGCTCTTGGTGATCAGCTTAAATAAACAAATCGTTCTTTACATATGTTGTTTCAGATGATGACTTCCCAACTTGTAGCAGAAATACTATTAATCCCTGATATTCCCTTTCAGTACTACATGCTGTTACTGCACCTGGATTCATTTTTCAGTTCTTGTAATCCACAGTGTCTTCAGCTTAATGTAGAAGTTCTGTAGTGACACTGTAGAAAATGCTATATCTAAAACCAGACAAATTATATCTACTTCATTTCTTTGCCTAGAAAATGAGTTATCAAAAAGAGCTGTCCAATTAGTCTGTCACGAGCTACCTTTGGTAACACTGCTTCGTTTTATCCCATGTTTTATTTACTTCCCTATCTTTAATTTATCTTTTTCTTCATAGCTTTCAAAGCTCTTGCAAACTGAAGAGGTCAGACTAATAGGCTTATACTTGCCCAGATAATTTTTGTCCTTGTTTTTAAATATGGATACTTCAGTTCCCATTCTCCACTAATATTTGATGTTTTTTCTGCCTTCACAGATTTGGAGGCTTATCTCTGCCACTGCAATGGCCTTTATGAAATCACAGTAAACCTAGTGATTCAGATCTCAGTGAGACATTTTGTCCAAAGCTTATTGCACAGTTATCTTTTTTTTTCACAGTTGAGCTTTTGATTGGTTAGTGAGATACGAATAAAGAAAATTTAAATAACCATCTGCAGGAGG
>WAAE01020573.1:1926-17435 GCA_013400495.1 Nicator chloris | reverse complement strand
AGTTTGAGGACCCCTGGTTTACACAATGTATTGCTTTTCAGTCCACTTACCTGCCACTTCCATCCTTTGTTGGAGATTTAGTATAGGATCTGTTTATTGAAGGACTGAGTGGAATTAATGCCTTTTTCTGATTTCTTAGGCAAGCTGAAGTCTGCAATCTCTTGACTGCAGCCTCTCAAGGCTCTCCCTCAGTCTTTATTTGCAGTCTAATTCACATAAACTGCAAATAAATATTTGTTGAGTTCAGGATTTGGCTGGTGCTTGGCATCTGAGAGTGTCTTCCTATCCAATGTAATTCTCACTTTGGTGAGATTCTCCAAGCAAAACTTTGTCCACTTTCAGCTCTTGCCTGTCCTGTGCAATCCAACTCCTCTTCTGAGATCCCTCTCTGAATGTGCAGATGGCTGGCTCCTTTTTTATTTTCTACCACCTTCTCTCCTTGCTCAGTACAAATAGACAACAACATTATTTTCCAAATATCTTATTGTTGCCTTTCTGACTGCCAAGGCTGACTGATAAGCAGTGATTAAAAACCAGTTTGACTACACTACTGTGTGATTCTGCACATTGCTTGGAGCTGTGAGGTGTTGTGGGTACTGGGTGAGCTTCTCAGTGTTATGCCTGACCTTCCTACTCTCTTAATTGCCCTTGGAGCTTGACAAGAGTTACTGCCAACTTTGCCAGCAAAGCATGCAAGTTCACTGGAGGATTTATCTTTGGGGAAATATAAACTCAATGTGTCAGCTTTAACTCAACTTGATTCATGTGAGCTAATGGGTGAAAGGAGTGCATGTTAGTTTATCAAAGAAATTAGAAAATGTACAGCAAGAAAAGGAAACTACAGTGATAAACAGCTCCAAATCCTATTTATGAACATATTTTTTCTTATGTCCATGTTCTGGCTAACCTAGTTTTCCAGCAATGTCTCCAAAATGGAGAAAGCAGAAATGTTAAAATGTGTCTCTCCTCTCTCCCCTGTTCTGGAACACTGTCTACAAACTTCCATTATGTTCTTCAGGTAGTACATTTCTCGTATGTTAAGGATTTGTACTATCCAAGAGTGATTTGTAACCGAGGTAACATTAGGACACATTTGCTTCTTCATTCTATCAGGTTGGGTATTTTTCAGAAACCATGATGGGGCTAAAAGTACCATAGATGGCATGAGATGTCAAAGTGCATTTTCTAAGCCACTTTTTTTCTTCTTTATTAATTGTAGGAGCTCCTGGTACCAAATCCACGTGGGAGATGGGGACCAGACATGGGGGCAGTTCCTGAACGTAGCAAAGCAGGGAAAAACAGTAGCAGCAAGATACCCGAAACAATCCAGATGATATAACTTTTAAAGAACCTCCTACATCTACTCATTCTGGTAAAAACAGAGCTTTTTGGATCCCTAAGCAATGGGATTGATCAGTTTGAACTCAGACCCTTCCAGCTGTTCCTCTGTCTAGACATATCAATAGAACTGTTAGTGGACTTTACTTTTCCTAACAAAGTATTTCTGTAAGTCAGTGTTAAAGTGATCCACCCATCACCTCAAGCATCACAGCAATAAAGTCAGTGGAGCAAAAGTCACTATCAAATGCCACTTAGTGGAGTTTGCTCATGAGCGAGGCACCAATATATATAAACACTACTGCTGCTGCTCCTAGTAAGACCGGACTCCAAAGTCTTCTTCCAACATTCTTCTTTCTATACTTGGTTGAATGTCCTTCCCTTATACCTCTGGAGCTATCATGAAGTCTCCTGTTCATTGTTGTAGCTTTGGAAAGGAGGAAAAGCATACATCTCTCACTTTCTGTGCCTAACAGTCAGTAACTGAACTGTGAATGTACGTACTTTTTGTGTCTTCAGGGTAATGCTGGACTGATGTTTCTGTGTGCTGGTTTGGGCTGAGGCAGAGCTAATTAAACCAAAAAAGGTTTGTTTTGGATTTGTGCTGAACACAGTGTTGATTATATTCCATACAATATAGCATCATTATCAGGATATAAAGCTGAGGGGAGAACAAAAGGGGGGACATTCAGAGTGATGGCATTTGTCTCCCCAAGTCTCTGTTACACATGATGGAGCCCCATTCTGGAGATGGCTGAACACCTGCCTGGTCACGGGAAGCAACAAATTAATTTCTTGTTTTGCTTTCTTGTGTGTGCAGCTTTTGCACTACCTATAGTTTAATAGGCAATACTAATAACTTTAAAGACTATTCAGTCTTTATCTCAACCAACAAGTTCTCTAATTTTGCTGATTCTCTCCCCAATCCCGCTGGGGGAAAGAGCAGCCAGACGGAGCTCAAGCAGTTTGCGAGGAAAGGAAGGGGAGGAACAAGAGGAGAAATGCATCAAGCACTCGGTGATACCTGAAATGAGAGGCTGCAATGCCAGCAGCAGCTGCCGCAGAGAGAGCAGCGATACCCTCTGCCGGCCGGGAGGCTCCTCCGGGAATGCCACCGGAGCCGGTTTTGTTTCGCAGAATCACAGAATTATTCCCGTTCGGAGGTCATCCCCTCCAGCCCCTCTGCCACCAAGGCACAGTTACCTGGAGCAGGTGACACAGGAACGCGTCCGGGTGGGTTTGAATGTCTCCAGAGTGAGACACTCCACGCCCTCCCCAGGCAGCGGTTCCAGAGCTCTGCCACCCCTCAACGTGAGGAATTTCTTCTTAATATTGCGGTGGAACTTCTTGTGTTTTAGTTTGTGGCCATTGCTCCTCATCCTGTCGCTGCGCACCACCGAAAACAGTCTAGCACCATCCTCCTGGCACCCGGCTTGGAGATACTTATATGCGTTAATGAGATGCCCTCTCAGTCTTCTCCAGACTAAACAGGCCCAGCTCCCGCTGCCTGTCCTCACAAGGCAGAGGTGCTCCACACCATCCTCATCTTCATGGCCTCTGCTGGACCCCCTCCTGTGTCTCCGTATCTCTGTGCTGAGGAGCCCAGAGCTGGACACAGCACCCGAGCTGTGCCTCATCAGGTTCAGGCAGAGGGGCAGGGTCCCCTCCCTCTATCGCAGCCGTTCCTTGTGCCTTGTGCCGTTCCGTTCCGGCCCGGTCCCACGCCACCCATTGGCCGCCCGCGATCACCTGAGCGCGCCGGTCCCGCCCCACCCCCCGCCCCATTGGCCGCCGTTCCGAGGCCGGCGCGCGCCGATTGGCCCTGGGTGCCGCCGCTCCGCCATCCCCCACCCAGCAGCGCGCCCCCGCCCCCTCCGCGTCCCTGCGCCCCGGCCTCCGCCGTGTCGGGATGATCCGCGCTTCCCCATGGAGACCAAACGGGCCGAGATCCCCAGCAGCGTCCTGGACGACCTATGCAGGTAGGGCCGTGGGGCGGGGGCAGCCCCGGGGTTGCGGTGCCGCTGCTGCCGGAGGGCGGGAAGAGCGCCTGCCCCTGCTCCTGCCCGGTGTCCCGTGGGGTCCGGGATGCTCGGGACACTGACGGGGTGGGGGGCCACCTGGACTGAGGAGCGGCTTTGGCCGTCCCGCGCCGGCCGGGAAGCGGAAGGACGAGGCTCGCTCCGTTTCCCTCGTGCCCAAGGCCCCGCCCTCCCGATAGAAGCCGTCCTGGAACGGTGGGAAGGCTGCCCGCGGCACCCTCTGGACCTGGTATGGGGTTGCTCCGGCAGCGGGCCAGGAGCTGAGTGCACGGGGGAAGTGGAATAACATGGTTTGTGGTGATTTCTTGCGGCGTTTGGGTCGGAAAAGGTAAAACTGTGTCGGCGGTGTTTGCGCAGGTGAAAGAAGGGCTGGGGAGCGTGGGGCTGGCGTATCGTGTAGTCGAGCACTGATGCGGGACTTGCTGCTCCGAGGTCTGGTTTCGTTTGGAAGGGGTGGCAAGGAGTCCCTTACGGTGAGTTACCTCTGCTGGAAGGGAATGTGCCAGCGGAAGGGAAGGGAAGGAAAGAGCCACAGGAACCCCCTTCGGTCTGAAGCTGCCCTCTTCTTGTCGGTTCTTTCAGAGTGAAGTGCTTTTCTTATTCCAGGATCTTTACGTTTGGATTTTCATAAAGCGTGGATTCTGTGTTCTTTAAAAAGGGGAAGTTCCGTTTTCCCCGTACGGTCTCAGCCTCTGATCATCTGTGGTGCAGCCCTTCAAACTTTGTAATTTGTCTGTCATCCCCAGAATATGATGACACAAACTGCATGTGATACTTAGCATGAAATAATCCTTCTTTCTTACCGCCTCCAAGGGACTCCTTACGACATATTTATGTAAAAGAGGGGAAGGTTAATGAAGAGTAAAGATAACCCCACTTACTGTAATTACGGTTTTCAAATGAGTGAAAATGTTTAGCAGTGAGAATACCACAGGAAGGTAGAACTGCCCTGCTCAGTATTGTTTTGCACTTGTCTAATGCAAGAGTCAGAGTTTGTGATAGGCATGTAAATTTTCAGTTCCCTAGATCTTGCCTCTGAGGCATGTTTGTGTTTCCTTTGGGCTCTCTGCAGAGAGAGGAACTTGCCCTTCAGATCCCTGCTCACGTATGATGCAGGATTTAAGACTTCAGAAAATCCAGATGGGAATTGCAGTGATTAAAAAACTGATACAGCCTGTTAGTGTCACTTCCATGGGTTGACTGATAGAAGGGCACATGAGTATTTGAATCTGATATTGTAATAGGGTTAGTCCAACTGTCTTAATATGTTTCTTTGCAATACTGTCATCTTCTATCTTCGAAATGGTGTTTTGTGTTATAATTGTGTTAATGTTATAAATGCATTATAGAAATATCTGTCACTTCCTACATTCTTCCATGTATATATGATATTAGTGGGAATTTTGGTAGAAAATGACAGGTAATTTTTTCCTAATCAGTTACTGGGTATTGTTAAATAACAAGTCCCATGTATCCATGTCAGTTTTCGTTATGCTGCCTCGTGCTATGGAGTTGTTTAACTGAGTAAAGGTGTGGAGATGCTGAGATATAATGTGGGTTTAGCAGTTTCTTGATACTCCCTTTGTCTTGTAAACAAGTGCTGTTACCCCATTTTTTGACTTCAGGGCTGTGGTTGGTTAACCTTGCTCAAGTAGCCAGATGCTCACCCAGCCACATACTTCCCCTCTTCAAAAAACATTTAAAAAACAGCTTTTTCTACGTTCTTGTTTTTCCCAGGGAAACTTCACACCAGCTCCATCCTTTCATTCTCTCCTCTATCTCCTCCCCTGTGAGCAGCTCAGGGGATGGGGAATGGGGGTTGTGTTCAATCCGTAACACGTCCTCTCTGCTCCTCCTTCCCTCATGCTTTGCCCCCGCTCCAGTGTGGGAGCACTCCTATGGGCTGAGGCTCCTTCAGGACATATCTATCTGCTCCAGCACATGATTCTCCACAGGCTGTAGGGTGGACATCTTCTCTTCCTCCTTCTTATCCAACTTTGGTGTTTGCGCTGCTCTTTCATGCTGTTTTTTTTCACTTCTTTTGCCTGTCTGGTATTTTTGTCCTTGAATACACTTCCCCGCAGGCACCATCATCTCAGTTGCTGCCTTCATCTGTGTCCCACAGTGTGTCCAGCATTAGCTCATCACTGCCAGCACCTGGCACCTGCACCTAGAACAACCTAGAGATGCCTGTTGTTAGCACTTCAGTCACTCCAAGTAACTTAGAAATTAACTTTTTGATTGATAAGTACCATGCTACTTGGCTTTGCTTTTGTTCTCTAAGCCTAATGTCTGGCATGGGCTTACTCCTCTTTGATACTGCTGCATATTTTATCCTTAGATTTGTGTTCAGCTGCAGTGCTGGGGCAAGAAACGTCAACTAGATGTAAAATAGACTTACAAGTTTTTATCTTTTAGTTACAGCAGTTTTATAGATAAGGGATCTTTCCAGCAGTCAGAATAGAGCCTTCAAAAGAAATTGGGAGTGGTAGTGCCAGTTGAAAATTGGGAAGTGGTAAAATGTTGATGAGAATAAGGTTATTTATGCAAGGGAGAATCACAGAATCATAGAACGCTTTGGGTTGAGGGGACCCTAAAGATCATCTCATCCCAGCCCGTCTGCCATAAGCAGGGACACTTACGAGACTAGATTGTTCCTGAACACTTCCAGGAATAGGACAACTTCTCTGGGCAGTGTGCGCCAGTGCCTCACAACCCTCACAGTGAGGAATTTTTTTTCCTATTACCTAAACCTGCCTTTTTTCTCTTTAAAGCCATTCCCCCTTGTTGTGTCACTACATGACATTGTAAAAAGCCCCTCTCCAGCTCTCTCGTAGCCCCCTTTAGGTCCTGGAAGGCCTCAGTGAAGACTTGCTCCAGCAGGTCCACATCTTCTTTTGTTGGGGTTCCAGTACCTGAACACAGCACTTCAGGTGAGGTCTCACCAGAACAGAAGGGTGAGAATCACCTCCCTCAACCTGCTATGCGCGCTGTGTTCCATCAAAAGAATGGGCTGGGAGCTTACAGTGTCAGCTCATGTCAAGATTCCCATCCACCAACACCCCAAATCCTTCTCCCCAGAGCTGCTTTCCACTCATTCTCTGATCAGCCTGTGTTCACGATGTGCTTGGGATTGTAAGCAAGCACCCAAGCACAGCACCTTACACTTGGCCATGTTGAAATTCATGAGGTTCACACAGACCCTCTCTCAGGCCAGCTAAGGAATTAAGGGTATCTGGACAAGGTCCTTTTTCAGTGTGAAAATTGGTTAAGAAGATGAGAAATCCATAAATAAAGCATACAAGGCTACAACCCAACAGAGGGCTGATAAGGAAGGCAGTGGTGAATACCAAACCTGGCCACTGGTTGGTGAGAGGATATACTTCATTCCAGCAAGTTTATCTGAGCATGGACCTGCTCTTGGAAAATAGGAAAAAAGTGGGGAAGTCAGAATGAAAAAATATGTAGAGACAGACCTAAGAAATCAGAAGTGGACACAATGAGAAGAAACAAACCTGTTAATTTCACTAATTGACCAGCTGCCAAGAAACCATAGGCATCACTCCCAGGAATATCAGCCTGGCCTTTGTATCTGCTAGGGCTTTAGAGCTGGGGGATCCCACACTCTAGGTTGGGAGGGATGCCACAGGAAAAGACAAGCAGGGAGGGACAAAGCAAGGGTAGGCAGAAAGGGGTACAAAAGACGCTGGCTGTAAAACTGGGCAAGTTAGTGCACTTCTCTGTCTGACCCTCCTACCAAAGTGTCACAGACTGTCCTATCTTACATCTTCTTAGTATATATTTATTTTTGTCTGGATAATTCCACTCTCTACTTCCAGTATATGTGTGCTGCAAGGATGCAGCCAGCTACTCATGGGCATTGTGTGCGAGAGTGAGCAAGGTGTCAGCTGCGGGAGTGAGGGAGCAGATCTCAGTGCCAGCCGCTCCCAAGGGAGAGGGTCTCAGCTCCCAGTGTCTGGGGTGGCAATGATGAGTGTCCTGGAAACCAGCTTCTGTGGGGGAAATGGTGTGGGTGAGGGGAGTGAGGGGCAGAGCACAGGCAGCTGCAGCAGAACTGTGGGTCACAGCCCATGCACTGGGTGGGAGAGGGTGACAGGTGTCTTCTCCAGACCTGTTGTGCCTGTGTACTCACTAGCAAACTTCAAACTGGACTGTCTGGTGGGGCAGGGACCTGTGTGATGGGTGTGAGGGTCTGGGATCTGGGCAGGGCTATGGGGTGGAAAAGGAAACCTGTGAATGTGCCTGGAAGCCTGGGGAGTGTCAAGTGTGTGCCTGTACCAGTGACCTTCTGCCTCTGTCCTTGGCCAGAGTGCCTTGGAGAGGCAACCAATTCTGAGATCCTGCAACAATTCATGCTTGTCATATTTTAAGTAAAGATACAGTATTTCTGGTTTGAGCAATGATATTATGCAGTTTTGAAATTTAGCTGGTGGCACTCAGAAGCTGCATGTCAAAGATCTTCATCAAATGATTTAAGTTCAGTGGAGTGTATGACCTTAAATTTCTTAAAAGGGAATTTTGCTTTTGATATAAATACATAAATAAATAAAGCCTTTTCTGCTTAACTAAAATGGGCTATCACAGAGCTGCTTAAACTTTTATCTCAGTGACTCTGTTTGTGTGCCAGTATCTGGGCTAAACCTGATTCTCCATGTTCGGTTTCAGACTGAGAAAATAAGTAGGGTCATATCTAATTTTAAAATCTACATAAATTATTGGTTTACTGTGGTTTTAAGTGAAAATATAGAACTATGTTCAACTTGTGTCCTGACAAAAAGCACTGAAATATCTTATCAGAGTTTGCAGATATTCTTTAATAGACTTGTAAAAATGCTTTCATTTTTTTAACATAGCCATTTTACTAGGTTGTTTTCACACTCCCTGTTTCACAACAGTTAATTTACTTAGTATATTGTACTTGATGTTTCTGAAAGAACATAATAATCCATTTTCCTTCTTTACTTTAAAAACTGTATTTTACTTTGTGAAAACTTTTACTGTCCTTGTGGAACATGAGGAGCATGTGGTGGTCTGTTGGTATGTGCTAATGGATCAAGAGTTGTACTGTTGCAGTGTTTTATTGTTATCTGTATTTAAATCAGTAGATTTGGCTAATCTTACTCTTTTTCTTTCCTGGCAGCCGATTTATTTTGCACATTCCAAGTGAAGAGAGAGACAATGCAATCAGAGTGTGTTTTCAGATTGAACTTGCCCATTGGTTTTATTTGGATTTCTACATGCAAAACACACCAGGATTACCTCAGTGTGGGATAAGAGACTTTGCTAAATCTGATATCCTTTTTATTACTCTGATTATTTTATGTCTTCATGGTAAAGTGCAAAATGAATATTGTTAACAATATTTCATAGCATGATAATACCGGTTCCTGTGTTAATGATTAAAAGTTAGTATTGCTAGGTATGTGATGTTACTGAGTTCACTGCTTCCAGAATTTTATGGCACCCACAAAAGAGATGCTTCTTGGACTGCTAAAGAACTATGGAAAATGGTCAGTTTCTGATATTTGAGGATTTTTCCTCATGGTTGCACTTTGCATGCTAGGTTGCTTTCAAGGGTAAGCTGTTGATGCTCTTCAAACTGAACTCCACAGTTTAATTAATTTTCAAGTAAATAGTGACATAAATGTTAAAGTAGTTGAAGGTGGTATGTGTTCCCCCATGGGCAGTGGGATGTATTTTTTTGGAAGTTTCTGTAGGGTAGAGACTGCATTTTTACTGAATTCAAATGGTTGGTCTCTGCTTTTTTGTTGCTTGCAAGGATTGCTGGAATGTGTACTACCTAGTCCTTGCTAGAGAAAACTTTGTGGCTTTCATCCAGCAAGTGTTTTAGTTTTAACCTTTTCCCATATGTTCTTGATGAGAGATTGGAATATTACTTCTAGCTTTAAGGGTAATGTTATCCATGATTTCACTAGACAACATACTTATCTGTTAGTTTTATAATATATATTTACTTTGAAACACTACAGCTTTTAATGGTAAACTGTAAAAATATGGTCATATTTAGTTGGTTGATGTTATGCTGTAATTTTATGTATTCTTTTAATTATAAATGTATTTTCAGAGCAGCAAAATTCTCCTAGTAATTGTAGGCAGTGCAGAAAAAACGCAGTGTAATAGATGTTATATGTTCATTACATGTTTCCCTTTCTAGCCCGTCTTTGCCACCAATATTAGTTCTGCTGCAGTGTATTTTTAAGTATTCTGCCGTGGAGTGATCTTTATTGGTAGTATAATATATATAATATATAATACTGATACTTTTATTAAGGACCTACAGATTTTCTCTCAAAATTTTAAGAGTTCCAGAGGTTGTTTATATTTTCTCTGCATGGTGAGTTTTGATGAAGTGTATTAGAATTTAGATATCTGTAACTATATGCCATTAAAAAGATTTTTTTGCATAGTAAATACTAAAGATAAGATTCTGTGCCATAATCTTAACAAATGATTGTGGCAGAAATTTATTCCCATTTATTTCAAGCACAAGGAACTGAAATTTTTTCTGTCTTACTCACTTCAGAATTAAGAGAATATGTTTGCAAATAATAGATATTCTGAATAACTGTTATGGGGTTACTTCTGTTTTCAAAATTATCTTCCTTCAAACAAGCAGCCTTGTGCAATCTTTTTTCTTGGTGATTCTTTTTTTCTTTTTGTGTTTTGTCTGGGGGGGATTGTGTGTGTGTCTTTGGTTGGTTTTGGTTTTTGGTTTTTTGTTTTTTTTTTCATTTATTTAGATTGCTTTGTATAGGAATTGCTGAGTTACTTGATGCACTCTGACTTTTAGTGTTTTGTAATGGATTATTCATAATATTTTTTTACTTCCAGGAGAATATATCTTGAAAGGACTTAGGGGAGGCAGTTTTTATTCTAAATTTTGAGTGACTATCTTTTGTATTCAGTATGTGCTTTGGAACTGGCTGCTTATCTTCCTTAGCATGCTGCTATACTCTTCAATCACTGCCCATTTTTACTGCCTCAAGGTGTAGATGTACAAAAAGTTTTAGATGAATGGAAAGAATACAAAATGGGAGTGCCAACCTATGGTGCAATTATCCTTGATGAGACACTTGAAAATGTAAGTATGGAAATAGTTGTGAAGCACTGTCTAGAGGGAGGGATGGCATATGGTGGCAGAAATAATTCTTTGTTGTTTACATTTTTCTGCTGAAGAAATTTACATTCACTGTCAAGATTTGCAGAGATCTGACAGTTACTTGATATTGGTGGCTGTGTACAGAAATATAATATATGAGACAGTAAACACACTTCTGCTTTCTTTCCTTCTCAGTTTATTTTTATTCTGAGTTACATGATTCTGTAAAAAACTCTGCAGTTCTTGCTAGAACACAGCAAACCTAATGGTTTCCTTCCTGGAGGCTAACATACTCTTTTGGAAAATGAGGGGATGGTGGACAGAAGACATTTAATGAAATTGGTTAGAACACCTGTATGTTTGACAGTTTGCGGTCCCTTGTATTTTTTAGGTTCTTTTGGTTCAGGGCTATTTAGCAAAATCTGGTTGGGGATTTCCAAAAGGGAAAGTAAATAAAGAAGAGGCACCTCATGACTGTGCTGCTAGAGAGGTAAGTTATATCAACTCCTTAAGATAAAGAAGTGAAATTTTGCCGAAATCAGGATATATGTGTTGGGTTAAAATGCACTTTACGTAGGTAATCCCGTTATTGAAATCACGTGAATAAATGGTCTGTTCTTGCAGTCGTCTTCTGATGTACCTTCTGGTGCCTTTCTGAGTTCCAAAATGGTAATCAAGGCTGAAGTTACATAATTAAAAAAAAAAAAAAAGGTTTGTTTCACATTCTTTTTCACTAATGTGCTAAATGAAGTGAGTACTATTTTTAAAGTTCTCTGCCGAACTGTGAATTCACTTCTAAGTATTACTTGTGGTGCCTGGGAAATCTTATGTAATTTATGGGTTTTGCTGTATTAATTTCAAGGGTCACCATAACTGTAAAAATGTGAATGGGAATTTAGCTTGTGTACACTGGTCTATGTAAAGAGGCTAAGGAGCTGAGTTGGAGGTTGTAGAATTTTATGTAAAAATTGTGAAGAACTTTACTTTTCTATTTTGCAGTTATGCAGGAACAAGAATCAATGTATATGGCAAGTAAAATCTGAAAAATAAAATAATCTGTGGTATTTATTGCTCCTGGAGACCTAGATATGTAGTGAAGCTGCATATTCAAAATGGCTTGTATAAGAATATTACTGGTACAAATTCAGTGTTCGTTCAACGTAATACATCCAGAGTTTTTGAGAGAGAAAATAAGGTGAGGGAAAGTAGTATGTTGCATTTAGTGTTCTTCAATTGGACTGAATCAGTATATGAGAAATCACAGGGTTTTGGGGGTTTGTTTGTTTTAAGTATACCTATTGAGGAAAAACTAGACATAGCTTCTTCAAGAAGAAGTTACATGAAGTATGTATTTTTCTTTACTTCAAGTTATGCCAGCAAAAGCATTGAAGGGGGGCACAGTTACACTGGGGAAAAAAATCTTTTGGTGGTGTTACTTTGAAAAATCGATTTAGATTTCACTAGTGAACAGCATGGTTGTTATAATCTTTTTTGCATCAAGTTAGATTGTCATTGTGGATAGACTGACAATTTATTTTATATCTGAAATAAGTAAATCAACTTCTTTCACTGGAGTCAGCACAGATCTGAAACCATAAGCTGCATCTGTGTAAAATCTGATTGAAGAGGTCTTTGCATGGCAGTGCCTTCAGAATTCAGGAGTATTTCAGAAGTTGATGAGGACTAAGCCCATCCGTATTAATAAATTGCTACATGAAGGTGTAATAGAGTTGTTTCAGCTTGCATTACAGGTTTGCTGTCTTACAGAAATCTAAAACATGTAGATACTTTTTCTGTTTCTGAGCAAACATCTGTGTGTAAAGGCTTGTTTTTCCCACAGCTTTCATGGGTATATCTGAAAAATAGTCATTCCTTCACTTGTGGTAATAGGTTGTGAAAGGATAACTCTGAATATGCACACACTAATTTCATCTAAATACTTCTCAGGTGTTTGAAGAAACTGGGTTTGACATAAAAGATTATATCTGCAAAGAGGACTACATCGAGCTGCGAATTAATGATCAGTTAGCACGGCTGTACATCATTCCAGGAGTTCCCAAGAATACAAAATTCAACCCCAAAACTAGACGGGAAATTCGGGTATGTGCTACCTTGTTTGAATCTATAGGAACTTTTCAGAGGTTGATTTTTAAAGCCAGAAGTGTGTAAAATAATGAACCCACTAAGCACAATGAAGGCCGCAAATGCTAGGTAGCAGTGGCATCTCTACACTGTAATGTTTTGTGTTGACTTCTTGCAGCTCACTGCAAGTCTGATACTTAACTATCTGTCTGGTATCTCCATTCATCATGAAAAGACAATACGGCATGGTGCTAAAATACAATTCTCCTTTTCTCATAGGTGGTGTATATATTAATAATTTCATACTATTCCTAGTTACAGATGCATATGTAACTATATATTCTCAAGTTTTAATTATTAGTTGGGGACATGCAAAAGCCTACATGTCAAAAGGACAAACTAAGGATTGTTTTGTCTTTATCATGGCTAATACTGTGCAGATTTAAAAAATAGTATATTTTAAGGAGGAGGTTGGGAAGGGGACAGAAAAAGGAGACTGTTTTGGATGTATTGTGTACCGTTGGGCTTTTAAAAGGTATTGTGAGAGGGGAAGGCAAAGGATCAGGTAGCAACTTGTTGGAACCTTTGTCTGTGGTATCTATAGTCTTCGAAGTTTGAATATTTTTGTCTTTTATGGCAACTCCATTTACAACAGCTATATTTCCATGGAGATTGTATCATTGAACAGGGCATCTTGCCTTCTAAATAGGGAAAGTATTTGATGGGACAGGACTTAATTTCTTGCATTAGAGACCTGTTTTTTCAAGTATGACGTAAGATGAAATTTGAGGGCTTTTTTAAAATATACAGTAAATATTGTACTTTATAGAACAGTGACTGTATGTGTAGGAATGTTGAAGAGTTCTTGCAGTGACAGAATTTTGAAGCTTTGTCTTCATCTGATCTAATGCCACCAGGCAGGCTGGTTTTGTACTCCCTGTAGAACGATATTGAAAACTTGTTCGGTTTGTAACTTATTTCCATAATTTGCATCTTGTCTGGACCTGAGGCTTTTGGAGTAGATTCTGTGATAGCAAATCTCATGTGGGTTCTTCTACACTGACTGTGGTCAGAATTCCTAATTTTGTTCCCCATTCTGCAAAGTATACAGCTTTAACTATTAAAAATATAACGTATAAACAGTAACACAAATCCTATCCTAGTCCCACGGTTTTTTTTCTTCTATAACAAAACCTGAAACTTACTGTTAAACTAAACATCCTTTGTACTTTTTAGTGGGTATTGGTGGTCCAGTATTGATAGCACTTTAAGTAAAAAGTTACTCAAAGTTATTCGAAGCCTGTATATTTATTTATGGCATTCTTTGTGCTGTGGTTTGGTTGGTTTGTTTATGAAACACTTTTTCAGAATTTAGTTGCTGATTAATACCTTTCATATTTTAGGTGCGATATCATGCAATGAGTTTGTGCTGTACCATCTGCTACTGTAGTGGCAGTCAGAAGAGTTAATTAACCTTTTGTGAAAAACGCTGTTGTGGCCCGTTAATTTAAGTCTTCCATGGTAATCTTTTAATTAAGGGAAATAATTGTGGCTGATACACATCTGTAACATTCTGATAAGGCTACAATAGAGGGTATTTTGATTTCATTTCTTGTTTTTCTAGAATATTGAGTGGTTTTCCATCGACAAATTACCATGCCACAGAAATGACATGACTCCAAAGTCCAAGCTGGGTTTGGCACCTAACAAATTTTTTATGGCAATTCCCTTCATCAGGTATGTTTGAGATGAGGCAAATGCTACGCCAGGGTCTTTCACTCAACTTTAAATTCTTTAGATTTGTTTTGGTAAGTAGATCTTGTTATACTTCTCCTTGCTCACAGGCCATTGAGGGAATGGATTTCCAGAAGGAATGGAGACTCCTCTGACAGCGACAATGGTTTTTCATCTGCAGGGAGCACACCCGCTAAGCCCAACTTGGAAAAAGCTAGGTAAGAACCAGGTCAGTTTAACATCTCTATATTCTTTCTTATAAAAGACGAGTTTTACAAATAGGACAATGTGAAAATATTATGCAATGACAATTATATGCAGTACCACTTGTTCTTTTCACTTTCTCCAAGGATTTGTGTTCCAGTAATAGGTTAAAAAAAAAAAAAAGCACAGACTTACATCATAGGATCGTAAGTAAGGTGAGAACTTAGTTAATGTCATGACACACAGGTGTCAGAACTGAGATTATTTCCTCTGTCTTGTTTATGGGAATCAAAAAAACAGAAGCTAAAGCAAGTAGATAACTTCCAGTGCTTCAAGTTCAGTATTTTTGGCACTTCTGCACAGGAAAAGTAGGACTCTCTAAAGCAGGACTGTAAAGTACTCTAAGAAGTGGCTAGCTAGATAAAACCTGTAGGAATCAGTGGGGGAACAAGTGCTGCTGGCTTTAGATTCGGCTGAGTGAAAAGTGGGAGAGCAAATTTTAAAATTTTCATAGTCCCTATGAGAGGACTTCAGTTATTTGAGCCAGGGCAACACCAATGAATGACAGGACAAATGTTAATGTGGACTTGTCCTCTTGTCTGTGGAGAATACAAATGGCAGTGAGCATTATTAGAGTTTCCATACTAGGTTACTAAGATTGTCTTCCATATTGTTCTCAAAAAGCAGAAAATTCTTTCATACTTGTCTTCTGCTCTCAGTGGATTTGAAGTTGTGTTGTAAAGTGTCTTTGTTTTCCTGTACTAGATCCAAACTTCGCTGTAGTCAACAGGTGTTTACAGATGGCTTTTCAGGAGAGCAGTTGGCGAAGCCAAAACAGCCACAGAAGCCATATAATCATCCTGAGATATCTGAAGTTTTGAAAATAAAGGTAGGTTTTTTCTTAGGCAAGCATATGCATCTGGACTATTGTCTTGGTTTAGGGCAAATTTTGGGAGGAAACTTCTGAATGG
>WAAE01020571.1:11935-32973 GCA_013400495.1 Nicator chloris | reverse complement strand
CACCTCCAGACTGTCTGTTCACATGCAGCTCATCTTCATACTGACCGCAACTTGTTATTGTCTGATAGATTTTTATAACTTTCCTTTTAAAAAGTTTGGCTCCTTTTGTATTCCAATGAAAGTCACCATCAGAAGTGACACTTAGGTTTGTTGTCATATTGGAAAAAATCACAATTGAAACGGCATGGAAAATGAACTTTAAATAACAGTGACTAAAATTAAAATTGGTGGAAAATAGAGGGATATTAAGAATTACAGACCAGTGAACTGTAAGTGCTGGGTAAATTGAAGTTATATTTTAGAATACAAGTCTAAAACACAGTCATAATGCCAAGGCAAACCAGTGTTGCAAAGGAAAAGTATTTCCAAATATTTATATGCATATGCAGGCTACTTCTTGGAAGAGAGGGACCTACTTACTATAGGTAGTCTGGATAGCTATGAATCCTTTAACAAATGCTTTTATAACTAGGTAATTGTTGTTTTGGAGCATTTTCCTTATGAATTAGTGATTGATAAAATAGAAGCTTCAAACTTCTAAAATTATTAAGTGTGCCGTATCACAAAGCATGCAATAGGCATACCACTGCTGACATACTTCTGCTTAAAAAAACAAAACAAAAAAAGGACTAAATCTCTCAGCTATTGTTATTCAATTACTGGTACCATTTAGGAGATTGTTCTGTTGAAACTTTTAATTGTGCCGCTGAGGCAGTTTGTCCGTTTCATGATATCTACCCTGAACTGGTCAAGCTGCATTTTTGATGTTTTATTTTAAGGGTATGAAATGAGTCCTACAAATTATGCACTGGACAAATACGTGATCTAGACAAAAGAAAGGAATTCCTTTTTCTTCTAAAAGCAATTTTCTCTTGTGTTGTTGGATTCTCTGAAGGATGTGTTCTATCTGTCACTGTGCTTCACAAGAAGTTCTCTTGAACTCATGCAGAAGACAAGCACTTTCTGAAATTGTAGTGGTAGAGACTTGTTTATATTTGGGATTGCTCATATGTTATAGGCCCTCACTATGCAAGGTTCTGTGTGTTCTCGTGCTCTCTGTAATACTTCAGGACTGTCTGGGTGGTCGTCAGCTTTTAGCAGAATAGAAATCTTTGTTGGATCTTTATTTTCTTCTCTCTTCAACTGCTGTTCAGGTGAAACTTATAAAGCACTCATAAAGAGGGGCATGTGTAAATACTCTGAAATGCAGCAGACATAAGCTGTGCTCAGCAACATATTTTCAAGTTTTCATCTGGCGTAGGGGTCTTATGCGAAGCACAGAGTCTCTGCAGTGCTACCCTTTGTCAAGAGGAGCTCAATTGTACTGTAACATATTGGAAATTTTTACATCTTGCCAGGTCAGTGGTCTCAAAAATATTACTTCAAAAACTCCTCAATAATTTTTAAACCATTTCAATAAAAGAAATGAAACTCCAGCAGTTTCTTTTTGGAGGATCCTGGGAGCTGGTAAGTGTTGGAAATCATACTGTCTGTACAAGAAAAGACAGTTGCTTTTTATTTTTAGGTGGAATTTTTAAGTGAAACTAAATGAAGTTTAATGGCTTATAACATTGCATGAATTTGTCAAAACTGATCAGCTGGATTGCTACACAATGAATACTGAAAATGTTCTGGTTTTTAGGCTTATAATAGCCTACAGCCATTCAAAAGTCAAAATGTTATTTGATGATTTCAGAATGTTAATGAAATTATTATTAATAGCACATATATTAATCTTAATGATATATGTAAATATGGGCAAATGTAAAGCTCTGTTGACACCAAAATAATTATTCTGCTGCTGAAAGTAAACCTGGGGTTAAATTTCAGTGATCAAGCATAAAACAGTTTGCTCTAAATGCGTCAATAAAAGAATTTCTGATGAAGTTTAAAATTGTGTACAGGCTCAGGAGATTCAGAATATTTGTTAGTACAAAAAAATTTGAAAAGGAAAGGATGGTTCTGTTTGCTTCTAAATTAGCAAAAAATAGCAACAGACTGTTTGGATTAAGAAAAAAAGATGTAGAAGGCTTTGCTTGGTTGTTATCTTGATTACAGAAAATATCATATCTACTAGATGTTTAAGTGTGGGGTTTTTTTAGGTGAGAGGGAAGTAACATGTATCATTCTCCACTGTGAATTAATTTGCTTAATAATTTGATTTGACTGGCTTAAGTTTTGTTTCTGTGCTTTTTGCTCTTTTAAGTTAAAATGATCCTTCTCTTGCAATATCTGTGTGATTATTCGGTGGTGTTAATCAAACTGTAATATGGTTTTCATGCTTGCTTTCTTTTTTTGGGGAAGGCAACAGGGTTATGATCAAGGAGTGTAGATATTTCTTGTCTGTAGTTATATGCAGTAAACAGCATGATGCATTTTTTATTGTAATATCTATCTTTGAAAAGCTTAATGTTGGTAGCAGGATATGATCTCTCTGTATTGCAGGGTGAAAAGAAAGGGAGTGAACTTGGTTGTAAAGGAGAATTTCATGGCATTTCACCTGTTGAGGGCCCTGTAGAGCCAGAAGTATAGTGACTTGCCTAAGTGACAGGCAGTAGCAGCCGTGGTGTCACTGTGTATTATCACCTCATGCTAGCTGGAAGCACTCCCTGAAGCCGATCTAGGTTGTATAGTCCTAGATGAGGTCTTCATGGGTGCTGACCATAAAAAGTTCATCAAAGTAATGAGGCGAGGCGAGAGCTTGGCGCTCATGGGCAGAGCTCAGCACCAAGGAGTGTGAACTGGCTCCAGCTGTGACAATAAAACAGCAGGTGGCTGCTGTCATTAGGGGTGGCAGATGAGGCAGGGGACTAACATTCAGCCCACAAAACTCTCATTTGTTAGCCATCGCCACTGTACCATGCAAAATAGCTTCCATCTCAGTCAATTTTACTTTGCAAAATATTACGCAGTCGCCATAAGAAAATTAGAGCCTTGGGTTTACAGGTTCCTTGGATCTTATAATCAGAAAACTCAGTGCTCTCAGGTTATGTGGAAAATTGGACTTTTTTCTCCCTTGAACAGTTTGAGGATCTTTACAGTAATTTTATAATAGGCTGTTTCCACCCCAGCATGTGTTTATCAGTTAATATTTTGGACTATTTTGTTTTTTACTCCTTTATAAAATCAATTCCATCCATCCATTCAGCTATGTGTTGCACATAACATTGCCTACTATTAAGTATTATAAAAGTTGCACACTGATCCTACTATTCCTGTCTCTATGTTTGTCCAGGTACAGACATTTCATGTAATAAATAATGGGGTTTTTTTGAGAAGAGTTCTGCTAATCTGAGAAATTGTAAAGAAACAGAACAGCCCTTTTAATTTGTTGGGGGGTTTTGTTTGCTTATTTCTGTTCATATAAAATGTGAAAGCATTTTGTATGTATTTAATCTTTGCAGAATGTTTTTAAACTACCTAAAATTTGAGGCCTTTCTCAGCTGCAGACTGTCCTGGTGCAGCTCATTGCTGCAGCAAGGCCCGTGGGTGTCAAACGGTGCAGTGTGTCGGCTCCAGTGTGAGAGCCATATTACTTGCATCCTGTTACAAAGCTAAGCAGACAATTGCATGTTGGTGCTTACACGCTCTGTTCCATAGTGACCTCCAGGAAATATGGAGAATTCAGGTGGTCGTTTGGACATCTGTCAGTTGTGAACATGTTGAATTCTAATGCTCTAACAGGAACCCATTCATGAAAATCAAAATGTGATGCAATACTGAATAAAATGGAGTACCACAGTGTGCGTTGGTACCTGTGTTATAGCCTGTTTGGTTCCCCTCCTACTGAAAGTGGACCTGTGGAATCCCATCATTTCGTGCTGGCACTTGAGATGAGGCTTTATGGAGCTGTGGTTGCAATGACATCTTGGATTAGGAAGGAAAACCCCTTTAGTTGAAACTTCATTTCAGGAAGATACGCAAAAAATATATTTTTTTAGACATGGTTTATGTTTCTTTATGGGACCAGCCTGTCACTTTGTATATAAAACTGAAGTTCTGTAATTTTTCCTGTTAGCAATATACATTCATTTTAGTGCATTTTTGGGTGGTTTGTAAATTCTTCTTTTTTAGATAGCATGCCGTAAGCTTTTGTTTGAACCTACACTGATTTCTCCTTCACTTCTTTGTTCATAGGTACACTCAGCATGTGTATGTAGGTTTCTCCAGGCCCTTGAGATCAAAGATTTTTTTTTTTCTCAATTCCATTGGGCACCTATGTAGTTCCTATATCTCTCATGTTTGATTTGTGGCCAGAAATGGTCAGAGTTAATCTCAGATGCTGGCTGGAATTGGAGTAATCTTTGCCAGAGAACATCTTCTGCTGTGTCACAGATATCATCTTTATGACTGTACTGACTTGTCTGATCTATATTCCTGTGCTTTTTCCAGACTGATGACAGCCTTCATACCAAGTGCATGCAACATCCTTACTGGACTGCAAGAATGTAGGCTAATTTTTTTTTTGTGTGTGTGTGTAAAACATCCAACTAAATTCAGTGGGATTTTTTTTCCTTGTTTTTATTGTTTCAATAACAGTTGTATCTCAGGTGAGTACTCTTAATCCCTTCAATCCTGGCTTTGGATTTCTGAAGTGACTCCTGCTGACCGTAAGAGGAAAACCTGATAAACGCCAAACTGCTTGGCAGCTTCAGTGATTCCCCTGCTAAATATGTAACTGAAGTGATGAGAGGTGTTGGCATTTGCTTATTGGATAAGTGGAGTAACACCACTGTTACACTTGGAATTCTTACTTAGACTTCTGTGCTGCAGTTCATATCATCTGCATCCTCTGCGATCAGTGCCATAATTTGAGAGAGCTTTGTAGGTCAGTAGTACTTGGATAGTGCATAACAATCTGTCTGGTCTGCATATCATGATTTGTTCTGAGAGACTGTTTCTTTCTTCAGTCAGCTTCCTTCTTCAGTGGTAGGAGGAAGTTGTTGCAACATTCCACTTTTTGGAAGAGCTATAATGGCTATAATGGGAATATGTGGAGACTGAGATGTCAGTTGAAAATGAAAGCTCTGAGCTTTTGCTTATGCTCAAGTAATAACAAAGATGTCATGCAACAAAGAAAAATCAAACATTAATCAGACATGCTTGTCAAGTGTTAGGTGGCCCTGTGTTAGGTGGTTCTTAGTCCCTGAGGTAGCAACGGCCAGACTCAAGAGCCCTTGGACAATGAAAGCTGGAACCGTCCTTGTGCTTTGAACGTATTTATGGGGATACAAGTATTAGAGGCATTTTTTGTGGACTGAAACTGATCTGATTCACGATAGCCTTTTTATTTCTTTGGCTGGAGCCAGTCAGTTCTGATTCAACCAGCCTGTTGTTAAAGGTTCATGCATGTGGATGGTACTACTGATGGTTACAGATTAGGTCTTGCTGTCATAGATTTACTATTTTTATGCAGCTACTTTGGCAAAAAGATATTCTGAAGTATTTTGCTTTCTACCTGAAGTCAAACAGTCTTGTGGAATGTCGGGATGTAAGGCAAAAAGGATGTGTTTTACAGCTGAGTTTAAGTCTCGGGAATAAACAAATCAACCAGCACTTGCTTTTCTATGTCAAGCAAAGACCTAGGGCAACATTCTCACTACTCTCACAGATCAAGCGGACTGCAGAGTCTTCGCTCCAGCCACCATCTATCACCAGCAGCATTTCAAATTGTGGGGAAATTGTCAATAAAAATTGTGTATGTCTTCTGATTGTGTATGACTTCTGAGCAGTTCAGTCATCAGATGGTGACCAATTTATTCATCTCATTCCTTTCTTGGTACCTCTCAACTTTGCAAAAGACCACAGGCACTCTAGCTGCAGAATTGACTGAGTTATGTATGTGGCACTGCTACTGCAGGCCCTATGTGTTTTCTAGTCGACAAATCAAGTATCTTTAGATTTGTTTTGATTTCCTTTAAAGACAGGCAACAGTAGACTCTTTTGATGAGAAGATTTTCATTCTCAAGATAGCTCTTCCTGTAGAAGCTCTGCATAAACCTGGTGATTCAGTCTGCAGTGTGATTTCTGAGCTGTCAGGAAGAAGCTACATCAAAAGTGACTTTTCATTTAGGAATAGCAAAATATTAAATATATTTGTTTGGCTCTATCAATTCTACTTTTAAGTAGAAAGTCATTGGAACATCCTTATTTTGAGATAGTCTTATAGTCTGTTTCTTGCACTTCCAAAAGGTGCAGACTTTGCTCCTTGGGATCACTAGGAAACTCTTTATAAACTGTCTGCAGAAAGTCCAATATTTCAAAACTCCTCTCAGGGCACCTAGAAATGTGGTTCACCTGACTCACCCAAAAGATTGAATCTACTTTGTAGAATTTCTGCCTTCAAATATTACCTTGTTTATCCTGCTTTGCTTTCCAGATGCTAAATTAGGATATGTGGAACTGATGCCTACTGCATCAAATTCTTTATCTGAAGTCCTGAGAATGCTAGGAAATGAACTGGATCATAAGTAGGAGGACAAGCCGGTGTTTGAAGAAAGTGGAAAAAATGGAAAAGTGAGGAATCATAGTTACGAGAATGTTGGGTATACAAATCATGAAAATAGAAAAGACATAAGCTGTGTTTTGTAACAAGGCGGGTAAAGCACTATTCTGGATCACAGTGCTCACAGATGTAAACGTTGCTTTATGTTTGAAGCATTTCTGCAGCTTCATTTAGCATGGCAAGTGTGTTTTCTGGTGATGTCCTGTTTTTGGATGTTTATATTGATCTCTCTTAAATGCAAGGCCAACACCAAACCTAGGCTTGCATTTCAGACTTTAGGAAAAGAGGTTCTGCATTGTGCTAGACTTGAGAGGTTGATGGCAGTGCTAGAGAAAGCACATTGTGATTTTTTTTTTTTAGTACTTTGTGCAGCTGTTAGATTACCAAACACCTGTTAGAGGTGACAGTTACAGATGCTCAATAACCAATGAAAATTAATAGAACATGTGATTCTTTTAGCTTAGAAATGATTTGGTAAGATGTGTTTAGAAATCTAATTACATACTGCTGCTGTCTACCATTATCACTTAACATTCATTAACTTCTCTGAATATTGAAACAAACATTTCTTGTAGTGGTACTAATTTTCTCATATATTTGTAAGGTGATTTTCTGACAGAGCAAACACCTGGCTTTAAAGGTTTTGCCACTGTTTAGCTATTTTAAGTTTGCTCTTCTAGCAAATAAAAGTAGAGTGCCATTTGTTTACTTACAGTTAACACTTGTTATTGTGTCTTCAAATATAAAAGTTCACAGTTCCACTCTTAAGTTTCAACTCACTTATATGTTAATAATTATCACTGGCCAGACATGGCTTATTTCTGCAAGTGTCATTAAAGGGTACTTTCTGTATTTAAAATAAAATACTACTACACAATACCTTCAAACCAAAAAAGTTCATAATGGACCCTTAGCTAACTTTCAGGAAACCTTTTTGATTTCAGTTACAAAATAAGTAACTTCAGGTGAGGCACACAGGTAAGTAAGGTCCCTCATGGAGGAGGAAATTATATAAATACTGCCAGTGAAATCCTTTTTTCTGCCACAGTCCTTGCAATAACAGACTAAATTTCTGTCCTGGATGGTTTATATTATAACATACGTCTCTTAAAAGTGGGATGGTGAGAAGACTCAACAACTTTGGATGTCAAGATAAGCTTAAGTGGAACAGTAGAGGATGCTTCCTATTTTATTTAGTTTTCTCTTTCTTTGTACCCAGGTCTCTTCTCGTAGAATATGTAGGAGGAGATAATTGTGCTAGTTGCTGCTACTTTATGGCCATGGGGCTAATAATTCTTTGCCATCTTGAGAATAGCAGACTGGTGCAGAGAGCAACAAGAATATGTTGCGGGATGTCTCTCTCTTCTGGTTGATAGATGCAGGAATATGCAGGAACAACACAGTCGATTGATTGATTGATAGCGTGCAACTCATCCATAATGATCTGTCTGATATAGCAGTAAATTATTCTTGAGATTGATGCAGGTCATTGAACAGCACATTGACAATCCTGTTGTCTGTCATCCTGTTCAAAGCAGGGCAGGAACAGTAGCTGCTGTGATACTCAAGTCTACCTTGGGTGCTAGCTGTATGCAAGTGTTCTTATAATACAAGTTGTTGTCTGTCTTTATTTTTTGGGCAGCTTGGCTTCATTGCTAGCTTGTTACAAGAAACAGTAAAAAAGAGATGAGGTATTTTTAGAAGACAAGGTTGTAGTCATTGCTTTGATGATTTAATAATAACATAAAAACCACTTAAAAATGTTGGGTTTTAAACTTCAGTAGCAAACGGTCTCCGTGGAAAAGAAGCTAATAAATAGTTAAAAAATATACCTGGTTGTTGCATGGAAAATTGTAAAAAAAACCAAAACAACCCCCAAGCCCAAAAAACACCCTAAAACCCACCCAAAACTGAAGCAGAAAGGCTGTTAGTTCTCAGAAATTCAAAAGTTATGTTGGTCTTTAGGTTCCAAGAATTACCATATCTTCCAATGGTAATCTGGGTTCTTGTCTTGTTAGTGGTGGCAAAGTTGTCTTCATTTCTCTCTTTTGGTTTCTCTTTTCAAGAGGAAAGGTTTGAATTTTCCATTCTGCCAAGTTACACTCACTTGATGATGTGGGTGGATGGATACGTTTTGCTTCCCAGTTTAATTAGCACTGTTGGTGAGGGTGGAGCATAGAGCAGCCATATCCTTCTTTGACACATGGGGTCAGCAGGGAGTAGAAGGCAGCGTGTCACAGCACTCAGCATCGCAGACGGCGTGATCACGCATGACTTGTTAACCTTTTGAAATGTTATTGATTTTTATTTGTAAACTTACAAAGAGTAACTCTCTCCTTTATTTGGAAGTAACAAGACCTGCTTCATTTGGCTAGTAAATGAGTCTGGAGAAAACCCCATCTCTCCTATGCCGAGTTCTAGGACTTGACGTCCTGTCATAGAGGGCATGAAGTTTTTCAGATATTTGGATGTTTTCTACATTAGACTTCACCCTGCCAGATATTTACTTGAACCTGACATCTTGTCACAAAGGGCATGAAGCCTTTCAGACTACCGGATATCTTCCACACCAGACGCTGCCCTGCCAGATACTTTCTTTTAAATTGAGTCCCTTGCGCGCAGTCATGCAAGAGAGTTATCAGAGCCCCGGTCTGGACCCTTCAGAATCGGCAAACATCCACAAATGATGGACTTGAAGAAATTCTCAGGAATTTAGACTTTTGATGCATGGAAAGAAAAGCTTACTTGTTCATAGAAAACCATTGCTTTCTGGACAGTTCTGCATTTGCCTCTGTGCTCTTGTTCCTGAAGTTAACCTGCTGAATACAAAATTCTGGTAGAGACATGAGATTTGGGTAGCAACTTTTTATATACTTTGGAAAATTAAAAAACTTGAAGTTTTTTTTGTTCATGTACACTGTTTAACTACTATTTGACTAAATGCTAATTTGAATGTGTGAAGTTCTGCTTTTATGGGTAGAACATGCACAACTCAAGTGCTTGCAAAATTCTGTAATTACACATACAAGTTTTACTGAACGTTCTGACATACATGCAGTTCCTGCTATTTCTTGAGAAAATGCACTATTTTTTTCTCCTACTGGTTGCTCCCACTGTTGGCATGGCTCCGTGTGAACCACAGATTCAACTACAAACCATTAGGGTTTCCAGTGTTTTTCGAGACACAATAAGAACAAGAATGCTTCATTAAGGTGGTAAGAACCATAGATTCCACATTGTTATTTACTTGCCTGAACTTATCCCAGTCCCCCTTCTTGGCATCATCTGTCAAGCTTGCCTTGATTTTCTGGTTTCTTGCCTTGTGTGAAGATACAAGGACAGAAATTCAAGCACAGATCACGGAAAACAAAACCTGATGTGAACAGGATAATGTGTTATTTTATTGTATTCTGTGATGATGTATAAAAGTTTGAGATCCTTTTTCTTATTTTTCCTTGATGCTGTCAGATCTCCCAGCTGATTAATTCAAAATGGTAAAGCATTCTGTCCTTTCTATGTACCTAAAACCAATGCTAAAACAAAACACTAAACTCATGGATTTGATCTTGGTTTTTTTTAAAGGCTCTCAAGCAGCTTTTTAAAACATCCTATGTACTTGGGTTATGCACTAGCTTACCTGTATTCCCAGAGTTAAATTTGTGTATAAAGAGGTTTTGGACAGTTTAAAGGAGATGTAAAGGATATTGAGAATATGAATAAAGGCTAGATATTCATTGTTATTCTGCTGGACTTTTCTGCTGTCATTGAACATTGTTGTCTGTAAGATAAATTCTCCAAGAGCAGTTGCAGAGAGCAATGTATCCACTGAGAAGTGATTTAAAATTGCTCTTCAGCTGCTCGATACCTTGTTTGTAGAGTCCCACAAAAATAAATTCCTGTGCTGGTCCTCCTCAACAGTTATGTGCAGTTAGAAAATGACTGGTCTGTCACCATGGCTTGGAGTGATTTTCTGGTAGAGGTAAGATGTAGCTCCTTCCTTGGAACTAGGCCAAGGCTGAGCACTTGGTAAACACACAGGAAATAACAGGTTTCATGACTTTAAGGCCCAGAATGCTTGTTTTGGTTTGTGTGTGTGTGTGTTGTGTTTTTGGTTCTGTTTTTTGGGTTTTTTTAGGCTTTTCACTAACCCAGTGATGTACTTATTCAAAAGGAAAGAACTATTATGGATTCAAAACATAACAGAATCTTTTGCCCTCTCAAGGCAAGATACTTCACAGAGAACAGCTCTCTCCCCACAGAGAAAATAGAAAACAGACAATACATGACAGATTATTTCTATTCCTTGGGTATTGTGATGATAAACATTGTACATGCTGAAAATTTTGCATTACACTAGAAAAAAAAGTGGAAGTAAAGGTTGTCCAATATGTTTTTTTATTCCCAGAATTAGAAGTCCTTTGTTTCTTGTACTTTAAAATGGGCTTTTATAATGGAAGACAAATCTATAGAGGCTCCTAAATAAGTTACAGACATTCTGAGAGAGAGTCCAAATGCTATTTGAAGATTGCCATGGAATATGAATGGTCACGTTCCTACAAACCACAACTCTTCTAAAAGGAAACCAGAATATTCTAAAAATTTATTTTGGGAAAGGTGCTCATATATTTATGATTTAAAGTAATTTTTATTTATAGTTTGTGTGCAAAAAGATGTCTATAAGGAATGATTATGCTATTCTAAAGCTCTGTATAATTATATATTTTCAACGTGTCTTTAATTTATCCTGTAGTTTCCACATAGAGCGTATGCTGGTTTTGAAGCCAGAGTAGTTGAAAATCACTAAAAAAGTTAAGCCAACATAATACTACTGCCAGCAAGAGAAATCCTGCCTCCTCACCTTGTTCCCTGTTAAGAGGAGGCTTCTAGTAGTCTTCCTACCAAATGAAGGGAACTCGAAGTGACCATGAGTTGCATGTATAGGCTAGACATTTCTGCCTGCAGGAGAGCAGCTGGGCTGTGACTTCTTGTCTTCATGTGGGTTGAGGATGAATTTGTCCAGATTAGAGTTTGTAAAACTGGTTCCAGGCCTCTAGTATGGCCTGGTTTGCGTATATTTGAAACAGTAGAGTATTTCAATTACAGGTTTTTTCTACTCCCTTTTGATGTGCTCCTGAAACTAGTTCGTTTTTAGCATTTGACTGTTTATAATTCCACTAGAATTAAAAACAAGAAATGAGAAATTTGGTGAAGCCTGAATTGGTGCTTACCAATTGCTGATGGGAAGATTCCTTTTGATTTGAAGATATATCAGTGCAATAATTAAAAGCATTCATTTAGTGAGTCCTTATAAGTTCCAGTCAAGCTTCTCTTAAGATTAATTTAAAAGGCCAAGGCTAAATCATGTCTATTCTAGCAATAGTTTGGGAATAACTGATTTACCTCAGCAGAAGCAAATAGCATAGATAAACCCATTATTTTTTGACTACTAAACCATTAATTACTTTGAAACCTAGAGTTACTGAATGTATGGAAAACATTTTTGTTTTTCTTTCGTAAAGCCAGCAAACACTGCTACCACGCCTCTGAAAATCACCTGCAGGATTTAGTAAACAAAACAAAATAGTTTCCACTTGTCTCTCTTTGTGGGTTTGTTTGTTTGTTTTAATGGGTGGTCCCCAAACTCGGCATCCAAACAAGGTTGTTTAGACTTTGCCTCTTGTTTTAATAATGCCTGTCTCTGTTGGTAATTTTTTTAGACCTTGTTCTCAATTTCTTGTGAAAATAGCAACTCTGCTTTTATTTTTAAGGTCTGATTCTCTAAGGTGGGGAGCTGATCCTGAGCTATGCAGAGTGCTCCAGACTTGCAGGGAGACATCGTGCACTCCTCGAGTCTGAAGCCTCCAAGCCTTACATTAAAAACTGAAAATGTTAGCAGGTGCTGAGACGTGAACAGAGTCAAGGTTCATTCTATTTGTGCTGTGAAACAGCAGCAAAATGGTTGCTAGAACATAGATGCAACAGAGAGGAGGCAGAATGCAAGATTAATTGCTTCATGTTATTACGAATGCCTTTAATTTTGTAGAAAGGTATGTCTATCTCTACCCCCTGCAGTTGTGTGGTCTATGAAATCGTCAGCCTTTGTTTGGAAGCTTCAACTAAATAGGCTCAGAAACCAAAAAGTGCTTCCCTGCAAATATTGTGTAGCTGGTTGGGGTCTTTATATTTCATGCAAATAGCAAAATATCCCTTTACAACTCTGATTGCACATTGCCCTTCCACAGTAATTTCATTGAGTTTATTTTTCTTTTAGAGAGGGAGAAATGGAAGTTTGTAACAGGACATTCAGGTATTACTAAATGAAAATATGTTTGGTACCTTCCACAGCTGTGTGGAAATACTATTTCTGCAAGGGCAGTACATTTTGTATGCCTTATGCTGTTTTTAGAACACATTTTTTTATTTTGTTGCAATTATTTTCCCTATGTACAGTAATTTGGATGGCTCTTGCATAGTAATGGTGGTAACGGTGTAATAGATTATTCACAGTTGTAATGGTTATGATGCCACACTAATAAGTTGGGTAGGGAAAAGTATTTAGGATACTTTTTAAATGTATTTTTGCAAAAAATAAGGAAATTTATATCATTTAAATAAGACAGTATTATATTATTACACCTTAAGGGATGCACAAGAGAGATTCTCTGTAATAATGTGCAAGTGCCCAAAGAAGATCAGACATGGAAAAGCTAAATTAACATAATTGTAAAGGAAAAGTACTGTGTCTTTGCTTTTGTGGCTCTTATACCCCATAGTGCTTGTGTTTTACAGTCCTTCCATTGTCCATTACTGCAAACACGTCCAGATGAATTCGGCGTTTAATGTTAAAAATCTTATAACATGCCAGTTTGATTTGTAGCCCTTCATATCATGGAATGCTAATTAAAATCATATTTTTGCATATGTCATGCTTTTCATGTACATATGCAAATAGAGTCTATTGCCTTTCAGCTATTAGTAATTAACTTTATGAAGGACAGCTGTAATACATAATTAACAAAAATGTTTGCAAGCCCTTTTCACACTGAAAGTTGCAGCAGTAAAATTTTGCTTATCAAGAGAACCATTTTAGTTTGAAGCTTCAGTCTGATATCTAAATTGTTTGAAGCAGTCACATGACATAATTAAATTGATGTTATAGTCTTATCAGCAGAGGAATAGTACTTGATAGGCTTCTATCTATTTCATTATGTATGTCACCAAAATTAAAGTAAATTATCTGTGTTTGGTTTGGTAGAAACAGGATGCCAGGTAGTATGTATTTTGTTGCTGCTGTTGGTACTTTGAAGAATGTCTTGCCAGTTTGAACAATATTCCTGCTCATAGTATATTCATGAACATGCGCTTCACGTTTTTCATCCTTTTTTTCACAAGGCTATAAAATAACTAAGGCTATTAATTTGTTTCTATGTGTATCTCTTTAAATAATTAATACAATGAAGTTTGACCAGGCATAAGCAGTGATTAAAGCATCTTATCTTGCTGTTTTTTCATGTTTCTCATTAAAAACAATGGAACTACCTGTATGAAGAAAGGTTGCAGGATGGGCCCATTAGGCTTAAATAGATTCAAAGGTGTAACTAAAACGGTTTTACTTTATAACATCAGACAATGTTCTTTAGGTAAAGTAGATTATATTATCAGTCTAGTGTGTGAGATATTCTAATTTGCAAAGGGAAACAGAAACAGGTTTTCCATTCTTTGTCCAATGATGTATGGTTGGGACTTGTAAGAGAAAAAGCCAAGGGACTGCCAAATGAGGGAAGCCTTTTGTTACAGAATGGACTCCCCAGTCTAAGTCACATGCTGACAGAGGAGGGATTTTTTAAGGACTGCCTTGAATGAAATACGTTCCAGTGCATGCTCAAAACAGGAAAAAAAAAGTTTAATAAAATGATCTTTCTCATTTGCTCTTCGTTTGACAGGGTGGCGTTTGTGATGAAGAAGCATTTGAATACTCATTTACTGGGCAAACACGGAGTTGGCACACCCAAAGAAAGGTAAACTGCTTTAAAATTCTTTTTCATTATATCTTATACAGTATGTGAAGATCTTTTCTAGAACATTTAGCTTACCCACAATAAACCATCTGGATTTTTACCTCAACTCCAGGAGAGATCCAACATGTTTAAGTGCTCTGATGTCATGGTGCTTATGACATGTCTGTAGGAAGAAATTCCATGTAAAAGGTGTAGGATTTCACCTTTTTTTTTTTTTTTTTTTTTTTTTTTTTTTTTTTGACAGGTGATATTATTTTCTCAAAATGTTCATAGTAGTGAGTGTCTCTCTCAGTACAAAATCAAATGTTTGGGTTGTTTTGGGTTTTTTTTTTTTCCTTTTTTGTTCTTTTCTTGCTGGCCTTGATGCTCATAGGTTTGTAAAATTACTTTCTAAGAGATCAAAGTCACAGAGTAACCAAAAAGAAAGTTTCCTCAAGTGTTCCTGGGCAGGAAGGGAGATTTGGCATTTTCACTATTTTTAAAATGAATTAATTTATTTCTTCAATCTGTACACAGCTACTTATTCTCCAACTTTATTTGCAAGCAGGTTATTTTTTATGTGGTTTAAAATACAACTGTGTTTTACAAACTCAGTGGCGCTGTGTTTGCAGATAAACAGATTTTGCTTCAGATTTATTTGGCGCTGTGAGGCTTAGCTATTGCTATTTCATTGAATCTTTGGGCCAACTAGAAAATTGATGTGTTTCAGATAGCCAAAAGATGGCATATTCTCTTTCAGCCTGGGTAGATGGAGGTTTTCATTGCTGGATACTTGATACTGTTTCAAGTATTACTGCCTTGTAACTCATTCTTCTGGGGTAGGCTTTCATAAATAAAGAGTATTTTCTGGTTTTGATATGAAAAAAGAGGAAAATAAATGATAGGAGCTGTAGGAGAACACAGCAAAACTCTTGCTGAGCCATGCTCATTTCTTGTTAAAGACAATGCAAATTGTGGTCAATTAGTCCCATTCCTCACAAGTTTGTCATGCTGAAATCATGGTGGGACCTAAGAGCAGGGTTTTAAATTAATAACCCACATACATCTTAGTTTGACTAAGCACCGATTTAGGTGGTGCTTTTATCTTTAAGGAGATTTCTGCTACAAAGGGCTTAACCAGAATTTCCCTAACATGTGATTATTCAAGAGTTTTGAGATATTCTATTTAATCTAAAATACACAATGATGCATTGAAAAAACAATTACAGTTTCATCAAAGCAGATATCATAATAAAGTTTATGTTGGTTATCTCTTGTCATAGCACAACAATTACAAAGTGTTTTGCTCTGGTGGCTTATTTTATAACTGGAAGCATTCAATACCAATATATTCTTTTACGAGGGGGTATTTACTCTACAGTCATCATAAATACAACGTAGAGATAACTTGTATTACCCTAGTGAATATGTGCACAATAAAGGATACATACAATAGATTTCCAAATATAGTATCTTAGCCTGAGAGGCATATTTTTATTGATGATCATCTTGAAATGAATTCCTAAACAAGCAGGATGCTATAAACTAACTAAAGCAGTTGTTGCTGGCTTTTCTTTGGGTGTTTCGTTCCGAAAGCCTCCGGGCTGTGGCCGTTTTCCCCCTTTCTTCCCGTATTCCTTCAAGGCTGTCTGG
Source organism: Nicator chloris (assembly GCA_013400495.1). Lineage (NCBI taxonomy): Eukaryota > Metazoa > Chordata > Aves > Passeriformes > Pycnonotidae > Nicator > Nicator chloris. The sequence continues at coordinate 16,818 of WAAE01020571.1, read as the reverse complement.
CTGGCTGGCCAGCGTGGCACGAGGAGGAGGAGGAGGGTGGCTGCTTCACAGGCCTTGGCTGCCCAAGGAGAAGAGGAGCCCTGCTGAGGGCTGCAGCCTCCCTGTCCCACCTGCTGGCGTGTCTGGGGAGGCTTTGCCTCCAGCATAGGCAGGTGGAATTGGAGTGACTTCATGGCCTCTTCTTTCGCCATTTCTTCATCCATCTTTTTGAGTATTTCTTTTCCACAATACCTTTTCAGGTGGCACCTCAGCTTAGTGTAGAGCAGCATCAAGCAGTAGTGGCAGAGCTACAACAACAATATAAATTTCTAGTAGCAGTCCCTCGCTGGGGATGGGGGATGTTTAAGCCACATGAACTGCTGCAGTAAATAGCAAACCACTGTTGCTTTCCTTTGCACCTTTCCTCTCCTATTATGAGAAAGTTTGATGCCTTTTAATGGCTTTAGGAACCAAAGAAATCCTTCTTCTGCGTGTTAAACCCTCACTTTGGGCATAAACATATTATAAATTAAGTTACGTAGTTTTCTTACCTATGTAAAACATTAATGCCTTGATTATAATTTTGCAAGCTTGCTTTTTTTTTTAATTTCTCTAGGACAATATAATCAGTTTATTCTTTATGTTTTGAATTTGATTCTGCCCTCTGATACATTGCATATTATAGCAAATACTAATAGAAGCTAGCTAAATAGGCTGTGACAATTAAATTAATAATGCATTTTATTTGCAAGTGTTTAGTCTTCATGGTTTGACTGATATATGCAAAGATGGTAATTTATTAAAAGTAAATTCATGTAATTGTACTACAGAATTTGATGGACCAAAAAAAGTTGTCAGCATGACTATCATCAAAAACAGAAAATTGAAAAGAAGTTCAAAAGGGTGCTTGAAAAAAATAGTTATAACCCATACACTCCGAGAAATTGAGGCCCTTTTAACAAACTTCTTAGAATGGAATTGCTGGTGGTAAGCATTTTGAGGTAGTTCTGAAAGGGAGAGAAAAAATACATTTACAATTTAGTAAGCAGTACTTAACTTGTGCACCTTGTTCTCTCTAGCTTTCCATCAGTATTGGGGTTTTTTATGTACAAAAGGGAGGAGTTACGGAAGCTGTGGAAGTGTTTGCATGGGCGGATACAGAAAACGAGTATAATTTGTCATGAAATTGTTACTAAAACATCTTTTGTTTAGGTTATTTTCTTTTTATAAAAGACAAAATTGATTTAAGGGGAAAATACTGTACAGTTGAAAATCACATAAGTTTTTAAAAAATAAACTTGTAGTAAAATGTCTGCACATTTCAGACACAAAACCCCCTACTGCCTAGTCCATTATGATCATTACCATTTAATAGCTAACTCAAAAGTGGAATGTTTTAACAGAAAGAATTCCTCTAAGGTATATTTTCCTGTTATTGGAACTGTGATACTGATTTATTGTCAACTTGAATGTGTCTCAAAACTGGCATGTTATCTGCTAAGTCCAAGGCCAGTACATATTTGGTACTTCAGTGTCAGTAATCTTCATGGGACCTATAACTATATCTTATTGGCAGGATAAATCTTTGGCTACACCTTTATTGTGTCTAGGAGACATTGTGGTTGAGGACAAGGTGAATGCATCTGTAATGTTAATGGTGCCAAGTTCTAATTTCTGTTATATCATTACTTTACTTAGGTGTAAATTGTGTCAGAACACAGAACAAACAGTTGTTTCACTATTAAGATATATACATACACAAATAAAAATATGGCCAAATAAAAATAAATTCACTAAGTCGTTCATCAGTGAGATTGAATTCTGCCACTGTTAAATACAACTCTGGATTTAGAATTTTTTTGTATGAGAAATACATATCAATATTCTCTAAAGGTATTTTAGAGACATATAGTCTCTATATTAGTTATTTATATTAATACTGTACAAATATACATTTTATAGTTTACGATACTTTCTTAACTAGAATTCTATCTGATACATCTGTTTAAAAAATTCTTTTACGTTAGAAAAAGCCATAGAAAAGTCTTTATAGTTGTTTAATTACCTCATCTTCCTTATGAAATTTATATGATGAGTTGCCTCTGAAATAACTTTACATATGAGTAATCCCATTGAATCAAATAGTATCACTCATATATAGAAAGTTACTGGTAGCACAAACAGTCATTGAATTGGAATATCTGTTATAAAATGATTCCTGTAAAGCTCATTAAAAATATATTCTATTTTGCAAAATTCTGGTATTTTCACGTCCTTTAAGAATGTGTAAGTCCTTTAAAATACCTTTAAGCGCAGTCCTACAGTGCTAGTAACTTTGTATGAAAATCATATGATTTTCAAATGATCTTGATTGATTCATGGAAAAAAACCTGTGCAGTGATTTCCAACTTGAGAGCAAGAGCTATAGCTGTGTAATAGCAACCTAAATATATTTGAGATGCTTTGTCAAATAATGTTGGAATGTAACATACTTCTGAAACTTGTGTATTTTTTGCGCTTTGAAGTAAAAAGAGGAAATTCCTCAGTGCCAGTTGTTTCATGTGCTTGCATAAGCCCATCTGAAATTTTGAATACTAAATTCTACTAATATGTAAACATCATATGAAAGACAAGACTGTAGGTATGTCAGTGGAAGGGATTGTTGAGGTCTGAAAGAAAAGTAGCCAAGAAAAATGAACGTGGGGTTGGTGTTCTGTATATTATTTAGAGAACTATCTTGTTTTCTAAACAGCTGCTGTGACCTGATATTTCCATTTTGAATGTAAAACTAGAAGTGTATTAAGTCCATCAGTACAACCCTCTTTTATTTAACTGAACTATTAATTCTCCTTTTGAAGCATTTTTCTTTCTTTGAGTAGAGAAATTTGTGATAGTAACTATTTGATACGCCTGTTTTGGGTAATGCTACCCCTGCAAAGTAAAAAGATGTTACAGCAAATTTTGGGTAAAAAAGTGGCAAAAGTCACAAAGTGATGTGCCATATATCCATATGAAAGGAAGTTGTTCCAGTCATATGTCCCAGCTTTCTGCTTCCACTGCGTAAGTCAACCATGCAGGCCCAAAGGGTAAGGATTAGTATGGAATCATTTTGTAATAACCTTCTCCTGTTCTGAAGAAATGAGTTCTGTGTGTGGCTGTCTCACAAAAGGGTTTCCAGTTAGAGGCACTGGCAGTACATATAGATCCACTGGACAAGAGGCTACCTGTAATACGCCAGGGTGGTGTGCTGAGTCTTGCCTTCTAGTTGTGTCATCACCTTTTACAGCTTCTTGCAAATGAGTTTGAGCTTTTCAACTGAAACCCAACACTACTGGGTTAACTGGATAGGAATGAAAAGCTTTACTTAATTGATTATTTCCTGCATTTTTCTTTGAACAGGTCTTGGAGAGTTACATAATCATTCTTTGGAAAAGCCCTAAGGAAAGAAATGTAGCTTTTTCTTTAAATATTTACTATTTGGAAGTTTGTGATGAGGGGATGTGTGTGTGTAAAGGACTCAATTTTAGCAGTGTTTGGGAGCTGAAGTTCTTGCCTAAGATGCATGCTCAGCTTTCCATGTTTTGGAGGCTTATCTGACCTTTGCAAGCAGTATTTCTCTTTGGTGTTCAGCTTTTGTCTGGTGCTATACTATGTCAGAGTGTGAAACAGGTTCCATAGGTACAGGCTCCTTAACCACTTGCTGCCTGAGTGCTTTTCTCTATCTGCAGCTGACCAAGGAACATCAGGAAGCCATTGGGGTTACCTGTGATTCCTCAGGTACGGGAAGTAGATGATGTGCGGAAAATTCACAGCTTTGCTCATGGCTTGTTGTCTGTACACACAACATGTGAATTTGCTTTGCTACAAAGAAATTAAGACTAGGCAGACATTTATACTTTTGAAGACTGCTGTCCCAAAGAAAAGTGATGACTTCACTATCTTTTAGAAAGAAAAATAGCGAGTGAAAGACTGTAAAAGAATGAAGTTATTTTGCTACTACTCATTATTTGTTTTTCCTATCAAATCCTGGCAGTATTAGAGTTTAGTTCAGAAGGAAGGGCAATCTGAAGTAAGTTTATTTTAATTGCTAGGCACGTGAGATGTTTTGGAAATTTCTGTAGTCAGCAACAGTCTTCCTGTTGTGAAGGCTTAGCTGATATGGTTAGAAAGTAGAGGGAGTACCTAATGGGATTCATCTGCCCATAGTGAGCACCTTTGGTTAATTTTAAGCATTGTAACAAGATAGAAATGATGATCTCACATTCATAAACAATCAAGTACTGTCTAGAGCAAAGGGTTATTAGTTCCATTAGCAAGCGTATGCTAACCTTGTCTGTGAATCTGTGGAAGACAGTGTGGGTAGTTGCTGAAAGCACCAGCTTTATTTCACAATGGTTTATTTCCAAGGAGAACACAATTCCTTGTTGCATGCCGTCAGCTAAAAAGTTGTAAGCCTCAAACTCCACAGTGCTACAGTGTTTAAAAAAAAGGTTGACTGAGACTTAAGTAGTAGAAACATGGAGGTTCTTTTGTACTGTAAAGACAATCTTCTGCAATATGAGCCGGCAGGATGTGCTCTGTACTGATCTCTGGTGGGTGGAGTCATAGGATAGCCTAGCTTAGAAGGGGACTCCAAAAATCCTCTGATCCAACCTTTGTGGGGGAGGGGAACTTAGAGGAGATCATGTAGCATTCTGTCCAATCCTATATTGAAAATTCCCAGTGATGAGAGCTCTGCTACATCCCTTAGGAAGTTGCTCCAGTGGATGATTGTTCTTGCTATATTTTTTTTTCTGTTAAGATGAAACTCTTCCCAATATAATTTGTGCTTTTTGCCCCTTGTGTTCTCTTACTTCCTGGAATACCATGATGAGTCTCCTCTCCTCTCCTCTCCTCTCCTCTCC
>WAAE01020571.1:10000-11156 GCA_013400495.1 Nicator chloris | reverse complement strand
CCTCTCCTCTCCGAACCTCTCCTCTCCTCTCCTCTCTGAACCTCTCCTCTCCGAACCTCTCCTCTCCTCTCCCTCGCGGTTTTGTTTTATACAGAGACTTTTCCTGCTGTCTGTTGACAGTACATTTTGTAAGAAAAGAGTAACAGTAGCACAGTGCATCTTAAAACCCCTTTTGATCATGGAAGTTGATTTGAATGGCACTGCTCTGTGTATAGAACAGTAATAATTATGAGGCTTCATAAGTCAGTTTCATACGGATCCTTCTCTTGCTGTCATAGAACCATAGAATGGCCTGAGTTAGAAGGGACCTTAAAGACCATCTAGTTCCGCCCCTGCCATGGGAAGGGGCACCTTCCACAATACCAGGTTGCTCAAAGTCCCATCCAATCCCTCTTTGAACTATCCCAGGGGTGGGGCACCTACAGCCTCTCCAGGCAACCTGTTCCAGTGCCTCACCATCTTCTGAGTAAAGAATTTCCTCCTACCTTCTAATATAAATCTCCTTTTTAGTTTAAAACTGTTACCCCTTATGCAAAAAGTTACTGTCTACGTCTTTTATAAGCTCCCTTCAAGTACTTAAAGGACACAGTGAGGTCAACCCAAAGCCATCTTTTCTCCAGATTGAACAACCCCAACTTTCCCAATCTGCTTTTATAGGAAAGGTGCTTTAGCCCTCTGATAATCATGGCCCTTTGTATCATTCCAAGTTGAAATACAAGGTGATATTCTCTGATGCCTAATAAAGAGTTCGTCCTTTTAAACAAATGTCATGGAATCATAGAATTGTTTAGACTGGAAAAGAACTCTGAGATGTTTTTAAGTTCAACCGTTCACCCAGCACTGCTGTGTTCACCACTAACTCATTTCCCTATGTGCCACATCTACAGATTTTTTAAACACCGCCAGGAATGGTGACAGTACCATTTCCCTGGGCAGCCTGTTCCAATGCTTGACAACCCTTCTAGTGAAGAATCTTTTTCCTAGTATCCAACCTAAACTTCCCCTGGTTCAACTTGAGGTCATTTCTTCTTGTCCTATCACTTGCTACCTGGAAGAAGAAACCAAACCTCCCCTCATTACAGCCTCCTTTCAGGTGGTTGTAGAGTGATCTCACTTCAACACCCTTTTCTCCAGCCTAAACAATCCCAGTTAAAAC
>WAAE01020571.1:0-5000 GCA_013400495.1 Nicator chloris | reverse complement strand
TCACTTGTTGACATTTTTGCTTGTCAGTTTTCTGAGTATTTAGTAATGTAGTCAAGAATGCAGTGGTACTAGCAGAAACAGATAGGTTTGATGATTATTTTACTTTATGGTGTATGCATAGCAAGTACATTTGTACAGAGTTAGCTAAATACTGATTTATGCCTATCTAAGTAAAAGAAAAGCATTAAAATACTTGCTATCATCTTGAATCTCTAAAATGTCTGATAGTTCGTATTTCATGAAGTCACACATCTGAGAAGTTGGCTTTTGCAAAACAAGCTCTCTGATTATCTGATATCCTCCGGAAGGTTAGGAGAGTTGTTTCCTATATTACTTAGGAAAAAATTTCTTTTCACAATTGAAAATGTCAGCATCAATTTAAAGTAACACTAAGCATGTGCTTGCTTTCTGAATATTATCCTCCTCCACCTCCCCTCCAACCACCCTGCTGAGGATCTGAGTGTGACAGTTTGATTAGATCATCAATCCTTACTGTTAACAGCACTTTTCCTGAACACCTGGGTTGCTAGGTCACATCTGAGTTTAGCTACCGTTGTTTTAGTGACCTAACGTGCATTCACCATAGCAATTTACATTTAGTCCTCAAATTAAAAGTTACCTTAGAACAACAGTTTGCTTTAAAATGACCTTTGTTCTTATATGAAAGTTATGCTATATGATGTGATAAAAACTATAAATGATGAAACAGATTTTTGTATTTGAGATGTGGTTACTTATTTTGATAGAGATGTCAAATAAGTCTGTCTAACTGCTGTCTTGAAAGCAAAGCTCAGTTAGGAATACTTCTACTTAATTGTCCCTCAGTGTAGAAGAATTCTATGCTGATTTATATACCCCTATTTTGATTAAACGGTGTTATTCTATACTAAGTAATCACATTTGTCATAACTTTACAATATTCTTGTAGTTTTTCTTCCCTAAAAATCTACTTTTGACTTCTCAGTACGGTTTGATTCCTGCTTTTCCCATTTTTAGGGAAAATATCAGCAAAGGTGAATACCTAGCAACAATTTCGATGCAAATTGTTGAGCAGCAGACAACAACATAAGCATGCTATAAAATGTAGTCCTTTACTGAATCTACAGTAGCCCTTTGTTTTTCTTCTGAACTTTCCTTTGCTGTGATTATATTCATAAAGTTATCAGAGGAAAATTCGTGAAGCATTTAATTAAAAATCAGTTTAGACTTTTCCTTCTGGTTTTGAGTGAACAAATAAAAGCACAAAATGGGACAATGTTACACAACACAAGAATTCACTTTTAACAGTATACATGAAGTAACAGTAGTAGTTAAGGGAAATGCTATGCTTTTTTCCTTTCTCTCATGTCAGTTGAATATGCTTCCGTATATATTCTTAAATCAAATGTAAAGCTTCCTTTGATCTGTTACAGTCATGCCATTTTTGCACATCTGTGAAATTAGATACTAAATGATTATTTCCATTAAATTGGTCTAATGTGAAAGAGAGATCTTAAGGCCAAGTGTAGAATTTAAAAATAAAAACATTTCTTTTAGTATAAGGTTTATAACAGCGGGGTTTTTCCCCCCTTCCTGTAGCAAATATAGTGTGGAATTAAAATGCATTACATAAAACACATATACATTTTTGGGCCTTATTCAGTGTCTAATTAAATCAGTAGAAAGTATTATTTTGATTGGGTTCATTAATGAAGCATAATTTTGCTTGTTAAGCAAAACTCTAATTAGACACTATATTTTAAATATTATTTTGTATATATGCTACCGTTCAAGAACGTGTTTGCTGTGTCCTCTGAAATACGTGAAATGCCTACTTCTGTTAATCCATATTCAAAACATATGTCGTGGTGGCTTCTGAAAATTCATAATAACAATAAGATTAAAAACGTGGATAAATCTATGCAAGACTAAAAATTCTGCAGCATGCACTGTACATTATTTTAAATGCTAATTCGTGGTAAAATTAATGGTAAAAAAGTTTAAAGGATCTGATGTACATAATCAGAATGTAGAAAATGCTGCTCAGCCTTTCATCAGAGTGATGTAAGATAGGGTCAATAGGATGTTTAAAGAAAAAGCTGCCATGAAAGAGGTGATATAAGAGAGTAACTCTTTTAAGCAGCACTTCTTTATTAGTGATATTATGCAAACAGAAAATACTAGGCCTTGTTCGAAGCATACTTGTTAAACTTCTTGAATTTTTTTGAAAGAAGGATAATTTGTAGGACGTGAGAAATGTGATATTACTTTATGTAGGTGTTTGGTTTTTTATTATTACGGCTATGAAACTGTATTATCTATGACCATATGAATCCATGCAATCAGACATTTTTGAAAACTGAAACTTTTGGGGACATGCATGCAAACTTTTGCATGCTTCATAGCTGTTCACTAAATGATTATTTTTTTTAATTTGAGGAAGTTTATTTACCACTGCTTTCTGGTTTTTTTTTAGTTTGATGTAATTTTTACTTTGTTGCTTGTTGTTTTCCAGATCAGAGTAAAAATTGCTGAAGTTTGAAATTTGACCAAAATAATCATCACTGACTATTGATGGTCACACTTTGTGTGTGTTGCTTTGGATTACCAAATTATGAGTATATTCCCCATTGTTTATGGAGACTTTGTAGGTGAAGATTATTCTTTGGTTTGCAGCTTTTCTCTTGCATATGATTATGTTGGCATAAATTCTGTACCTGATGGAACAAATCAGATGTTTATCTTAATGCCAAACAGTGCAACTTTTTACTTTCAAGCACTCTGTAAAGATTGCGAAGTGTGGTGTTGGGTAAATAAAAAAAAAGTGTAATAGTTACTTACTGAGTACGAGAACATTCACACTAGGTAGAAAAACAGGATGGATCCAGAGACTAACTCCTGTAATATCATGGTGCATTTACTGTTCAGTAAAAGCCTGCACTTCTGACAGACTGACTTGGGGAGAGACGAGCATGTATGAATTTAGTCTTTATTGTACTGTATCTTTACTGAAAACATGTATTTATTATTGCAATGTGTCTCATGCAAGTTACCTATCTGTAACAGCCAAGACAAGATGTTGGTAGTTTCGATGAAGGTGAAGCGAGGTACATTCAGCACTTGTATCTCTTCCCTTTGTTGGCATTGCTTGAATTCAAGGAAGTGAAGTCTGCATTTTCTTCATTGCTGTTTTCAATAAGATTGCAGGAATTATCTTACTTGTGCTAGTTATATCAGATGAAAGCACACCTTTTTGGCTGTGTGGACAGAGACATCCACTTGTGTGGAGAATAGAATGCATTTAGAACACAATATTGTCCAACATAGTTGCAAATTAGTCTAAAGCTAGAATGTTTTCAGTGTTCTTCTGTTTTGAGAAGTAGTAGTCCCTCCCCTGGTCAGACTTTACTGCTCTTCAGGCTTCACCCATGGAAGAAGGGCTGTTCTGGGAGTACATGCAGAAAGGAGTGTGGATTCTGCTGTAGTTGTGTTTTCATCGCCAGCGCCAGTCATCTGAGTGGCTTGGGCAGTTACACCTTTTTTTGTGTTTGATTTTCTTTCCACTTATGATGGGAGTGTAGTAACACTTTCTTCACAGGTGCTGATGAGAGCTTGTGAAGCATTGCAAATAGGACTATGGTGATTTTTTTTCTTTTATCGGAATGGCGTGATAAAACTATTGTGGCTGTCACACTTTGAAAGAAAGAGATATGATGTGCTTTTGAAGTGCTACTCTGAAGGACAGGAATGCTGGGGGAGAGAAAGTGAAGGTCTTTCTCCAAATAGGACTTCTGATCAAGCTAGAGACAGAAGCTCTTATAGATGTAACAGAAGTGTTAAGATCTAGAGAGTCACCAAACAATCACTAGGGAAGGGAATTCTTTGCAAATGGTGTAGACTTCCTTTTTCCCCTTGATTTCTCTGTACCTGAGCTGAAAACAGAGCTGTATATGAAGCCAATCCTGTAGACTCTTAGTTTTATTTTCAGGTTAAGTTCCACTTCACTCTGACAGCAGCTCTCTTGGTTTGTGTTTCACATAATTTCAGAGAATGGTCCTAATTCATTTCTGCTTTCTGTGAAAGCTTTTTGTGAAGACTCAGCCTTGGCAGGGTTCAGACGAAGGACTCATGTACAATATGGGCTGTCTATCAAAGCTTTTATTTTTCATTTGGGCTTGACTTAATTCTCTAGTTTAGTTGTCGAGAAGTGTAAATCTGATGTCTAATGCAAATATTTTTTTATTTCATTGAGGTTTGCTCTGGCTTTAATTAGTATTGTTTTCTATGATGAATTTTGCACAGGCAGTTTTAAGAAATGCTGTAACCTTGATGGTGTACGTCTCTGTTGCTTTGTTAGTGTGCATAAGCAGGCTGCTCTAGGCAAACACAGAAAGGGGAATCCAGTGGACTGAGCAAGAGACCAAAGTTTGTGTTGATGTGGGTCAGAGAAGAATGTTTTATGTCCCAAGAGCATGGGATTTAAAAAAAGAATATAGGCCATGGTTCATAAGGGGCAAAGCCACGCAAATGCCTCATGTTTTTTCTTCCTTGTTCCTGCAATATTCTGACCTTCTATGTAAGAAGTTTTAAGGGAGCATGATGAGCCTTTAAGAGTAATGAAGATACTTCATTTTACAGTAGAACCCTTTCAGGATGAATTTCAGTATAGTAATAAATCAGTACGTTTAAAGCATATAAAATTATGCTACATTTGCATTTTTGATCACAATATAATTTACATATTGAAAAAGTTCGTTTTTATAGTACATTTAGAATGTACTTTGTATTTTTTACTTTTAAGTCAGATATTAAATGCCTTCGCTTGATGATATGCCTGTGTGTATATCTACATCTTGTCTCTCAGTTAGAGTGTTTAGTCCCCAAAAGGAATTGTTCACTTTTTGTACAAGCTCATGATTCCCAATTACACATATGGAAAGATGAAGGATGATTTTTTAACCTCTTAAGATCCGGTTTTCCTTTCTAAATCCCATCTTTTCCAGGTCTAGCATGTCAGTGTA
>WAAE01020570.1:0-88523 GCA_013400495.1 Nicator chloris | reverse complement strand
CTCAGATGTCTCGTTCCATAAAGTCATTTATTCCTGTGCAGTCACTGTGACATTCTTACCATGTCTCAGCAGCCCATTGCCCGCTGTTACTTTTTAGGGCAGAAATTCAATAATGCAAATATGATGGAATGCTTATGGCTATATTTGCGTCTTTTGACATGGCATTAACTTCATTTAAATGAAAGTTATAAATGCTTAGACTTTAAGCCTGGCAAGGCTGTGGTGTCAAACAAGCCTTTAAGGATGCTCTTGGCTGGCATGTCCCTGAGCCACAGGCCAGCCAGCTGCTTCTGCTTGGCTGCTCCTGCTTGGTGGTGCCCAGAGCTATGTGGGGCTAAACTCTGCCTTTTAGCTCTTTCCTGCTGTTATCTGGGCTTTCATTGGCTGGGGACTAGGAAAGAAATAAAACAACGACTAAAAGAGAGAGTCCTTGGATGCCCTTCCTGCTGCTTCCTTGGCTCTCGCTTCCCTATCCCTCTCTCTGGCTTCTTCCTGTTGTGACTATGTCGAGCCCATCTCACGCTTCTCTCTGCTGTCGTCCATCCACTGAGGGACACTGGTGTGTGTGTGTGTTGAGGGTTGGGCCACAAGTACAAGTTTCTGTATGAAGAAAGGCAAGGTTTTTCAAAGACTGCACATAGACCCAAGTTTATTTTTGCAGCAAAATAATGTAGAGTTGCCCAAATAGTCCCTTTGAAATTTTGAGTGTTAATGTGCAAAGTCAGTAAAGCACAAATTGGGTTCATTTATGCAGCAGGAAAGGAGGAGGATTCCTTCTAATCTAACCTAAACTCTTACAGTGATCACCATTCTTTTCTTTCCTCACGCAATTCTCATTCCCTGCAGGTGAGGGCTGCCCGGGCATAGCGTGTGGGGCTCCTGTGTGTGTGACACGGTGACAGCAGGTGGCAGCAGGATCCCACCAGCTCCCGGCATTAACCCATCCCCAGGGTGCAGGCTGCGAGCCCCAGCAGCCCGGGCAGGTGCAGGTGGAGCGGTGAGCGCTGCGGGGGCGCCTGTGCTGCACGGCGCGCTGAGCTCGTCCTCGCCTCGGGACACCGGGAATGTGCGGCGTCCCCGCTGCATCCGCAGTGCCTGGCAGCGCTGGACACCCGGCAGCCTGCTGCTGTCACAGCGGGTGGGAACGGAGTGGGGAGACAGCGGCATCGCCGGGCGCAGCCCGACTGCGGCTCTTCGCTTGTGTCACCTGACGAGGCACAGTGCCACTAGGTGGGGACAAGAGCCTTGTAGGCTGAAGATAGATAACGCTGCCACGAACAACGGCATGAAGTTGCTGCCTTTATTGTGTTACCTGTAGAGTAGAGAGGGGAGAGCCTGGTGTGGAACTGTCACACCCAGTGTGGGACTGTCACCTGGAGAGAGGGGAGACTGTGTGTGGGACCGTTTGTCACATTCCCACCCTGGGAATTGATGCAGAATCATTCTGTGTTGTACAGTCTAACTCACCTCCGTGCTTCAGGTTAGAAATCTGGGAAACCCGGATATTTCCCAGAGGTGGGGTATTTCAGTTGGCAATAGCAGCCTGCCACCCAGCATGGGAGAGGCTCTTCTCTTGATGATTATTAAACCACCATCAATAAATTTACTGTCTTTTGGCAAATGGAAAAAAAATCTTTCACTCAAATATTTTTCACCCAAATCTCATTCTGTAAAGAAAACTGCTCAGAAATTGATGTGAGGACTTTGTTATAAAAGCTCACCTGACTCCACCTGAGAGTTAGGATCCAGGTATTTGCTTCCGTGGTAGGAACAGAAGTTCACCATGTGGATGTTAGCTTTTCTTCTATTTAAAAGGTCAATGAAAAGTGTAGAAACCCTGTTGTTTCCAGTCTGCTCAGCCTTGCGCTCAGTCGTGTTGTTTTAACAATGCTGAAATCTGTTGCATTGAAAAGCAGCCGTGGAAGGCAGTGCTGGGGTTGGAGGGCAAGACACAATGAACGGACAAAACAGTACTTTGTAAGAAAGTAAGAAAGGCAACAGATATTACATTTTGCCCTTTGGCCATGCAACCTTTTTGTAATGAAATTATCAGGTTAAAATAAAGCTCCTTTAACTATTTAAGGACTAGAAGAAAAGTACAGTTAAATAAATTATTCATCATACTACAAATAGTTATTTTAATTCTAAGTACTGTAACATTTTTCAGGGAACCATTCTTTATTTCCACTCCTCAGTGAGAGAGTTTTGTTACATTTGAAGTTGTAACCCCAGATTTGTATGTTGTTTTCTTGCAGGTAAGTCTGGGTTGGTCTGTTTGAACTGTGCAATGTGGGAATGTAAGTGAACAAAGTAAGCCTTCTTCAAGCTGTCCCAGCCTCTTAACAAGGTCAGCGTATTTTTCTTTTTTGAGCTCTAATACTGTAAATTAAAATTAAAACAGAATGGATACTGTAATTGCGGATTGCTGTGGCTGTGAGACAATGGGATCTTTATCTCAGCTGTGAATGTCACAGAACAAATATGTGCACTGAGAACTATTATGCAGGCCGCTGTTTCTCTGGTCCATCCTGTAATTAGGACTGGGTGGGGACCATATGAAATATTCATGTTACTGACATTTTAGAGGGTAATACAACTTTTTATACTATTTTTTCATTGATCATTTAGATGGGTTCTCTAGTAATGACAATTTCTAAATATAAAACTTAGAGTACCTTCACTTGAATAGGGCCAAGTTAACAGGTCATACTCTGAAAAGCTTACTTTGTGGATCATTCAGAGCTGATCATCTTTTATTAAACACCTGGCAGCAGGACCTTGCTAGAAGTCAATAAAATGCTGTTACTGGACTGGCATCCCCACCTTCTCTGTGGCACTGTTGCTAGCAGCAAGAGTGCTTCCCTTGCAAGCTCCAAGCACTGGAATGAGTGGGCTCCATTCAGAGAGTGGCATGTTTATTGTGTCAGAGTTGAATATTATTTCCTTTGAAATTTTGTTCCTCTTTTTTCTTCTCCCTTTATCTCCAGGAACAATTACATTCATGTCCTGTCAAATCCTAGTGTTGTCTCCATAAATCAAACTGTGGCTTCTTTAGAAATCCATACTATGAAGGATTGTCTTGTCCTAATCTATGAGTTCTGTGCATGTACCAGTAACAAAAATCTTTCAGCAATATTTCTGTACACCCATGTTGGGGTATCTCTTCAGATCAGTGCTATTATAATGTGAATTGCAGGACAGATATTGAAGATCAATATACAGAAAATGGTACACAAGGCATGTTATCTTGCAGTAATTTGGGAATTTTAAAACTCTTCACTATCCAAATACAATCTTTTTTCATATTTCAAGTAGACTCAGCAAAAGATACTGCCCGTCTCCCAATTATTGATTAGTTCTGCTCTACTCTAGATTTTGTGCATTTGGTTATGTTTCAATTACTATTCAGATCTGCCAGCAAAATGTTATATGAATGCTGAGAATCTTCTTATGCTTGGCTTTTCCCATTTCCTTTTTTCCTTCCTGTTGCTATGCTTTTCAGCTTTCTGATGTTTACCTTTGGGAAATTCTTTTCTCAGGCACATTTTCTGTAAACTGTGGATTGTTTACATTCTTTCATGGGGGGTGGAGTTCTCTTGATTGACACCTGTCTTGACCAATGTGATTGGAGAGGTGTTAACCTTACTTGCCAATCACTTAGTCTGCTTGCTATACTATATATATGGGTCTGTGATGTAATAGAGTTAGTCCTCTTGGTTGAACTCAGGTTAGAGTCCGTGTAGTCAATCTAATGTGTCGTTGCGACACCTTCCCACTTTCTCCTTTTCCCTTTCCATTTCACATTCTATTGACTGATTTTAGGATGGCTCTTATCAACTGAGAAAAGAAGTCATGTGTTCTTTACAGCTCTATCACCACTGCCCTTCTGAGCACAGACAAGGGACTATTTTCCCAGGCTAGTGAGTGCCTCCCTTCTGAAGTGAATGAAGCTGATAGTTGAGGACAACAAAATGTGTAACTGGATTCACATATGCTACATTTCTGTCTCTTACATTTTCTCCTGAAAGATGACAATGGCTTTGGTCATACTCACCTGTCTGTTTGGACATCCTAGACATAATAACCTCAATACACATTTACATGCACTTTTGAGCACCTTCTGGCCACCAGTTTTATAACTCAGCTTGCATCTTGCATTTGCTTCAGATCATGACATTCACCACAGAAGTTTTACACTTTAAGGTTGTTCCTTTGAAGCCTTTTGATTCTGACACATGAGTTTAAAAGGATGTAAGGAAACTAGAATTTTAGCTAAAGATAGGTTTTGCTGAAATTAATTAAAGTAGACAAGTAGATAAGCTTTGCTGGAAATGGGAGTCAAAAGTTAGTTGAAAGAAACTGGATTTAAGATAGCTGTCCTGGATGCAAATAACGAATTGCTTGTCATTGTAATGTTTGTGTAGCTGCGTTTGTTAATGAGAAACAGAGAAACTGACAAATGGACCTTGAAGAACACAGACAATTGCTAATTTAGACATCTGGAAATCCTATTCAAAAGTCACGTAGAAAGGAACTGGGAGTTTTATTAGGCCTTCATTTATCTTCCACCCATGAAAGGTCAAATGGTCAAAGTGAGGAAGAGTCATTTTACTGCCTCATTTAGCAGACCACTCCTCAAAGACCACCGACCCAATTCAGGGAAGCAACTACGCATGCTTAATTGCTTTTCAACCTAATTTATATACGAAGGGGGGAATGGGAGTGGTTAGTGCTATGCATATGTGTTAGTAGTTTGTATATTCAAAACTTTTGTAGATAAATAGACTCTGTAACTGCTTGGAATCGCAGCTTTGGGAACTATCCCGCGCTGCTACCCAGCACTGCACTAAACATTCTGTCTAACTTCAAACTATTAGAGAGTCTTTTGTCCCTCGAAGTTGGATATCGATATTAGATCAATATTCATATTTTCATAATTCAATTCCAGCTATCCATTTTTGGCTTTTGGGATTAGTTTGGTTTCCAAAACCTGGCTGAGCAGATTCTTTACCTCTGGAACAGTTACGAGCCCCCAATACATCTGTGTACCATTGACTCTGTCATGACATGTGATACTTCTGTGCCTTTTGGAATGTGATGTACTCAGCTCATGCCTTAGGTACCTGACTGTGTTCCCCCCCTCCACATTCCTGAGATCCCTCACTAGCCTTGGCTTGGGGAGTTTTGCACAAGGACCAGTTTCCACACTCCTTAAACAATTTATTCATTTCCTCCAAGGGCAGTAAGCATCACTTTGAACCAGGCACACTGCACTGTAATAAATATGCTGTAGTGTAACAAGGTTGTCTGATGTATTTTAAGGAACTATGGAGCTATTAGTGAGAGAGGAGTTGAGTGTGAAAATACCATCCATCACATCTCATTGCCATGAAAAGCAGACTTGTATTTCAGCATTTCTGTTTGAAATGTATGAATACCTTGCTCAAAGGTTTTTAGATGTAAGAATGAATCCTGCCAAATAAAAGTAAAGCCTTTAAAATAAACATCGAATGTAGCCAAAGTTTTAAGCAGCATTATGAAAAGGAGCTCCAATTTAAAGAAATATACATAAAAAATTTCCTGTAAATCCACTGAAGCTGAAATTGGTATTCAGTTCATACGATTTTTAAATTGGGTGCAGAAACGATGATGAGGATTTAGGAGAGAAGTTAAAAGGGGCTGCTTTTGAACATGCTGTCCATAAATAGCCAGCACCTGCCCCAGTATATCTCAGAACTCTGCAGCATGGAAGACTTCATCAGGTTTTAGAATTTCATTTTTAATTAAATTCTCACTGCATCCTTTTGTATGATCCCATTAGAGAATAATTGTATTGTTCTGTGTGAATTTTATTAATGGAGTAAATTGGCCCAAAACTATTCTTTATCAGCAATTGAGAAAATACTGAGAACATTAAAGAAAATATTGAAGGAGCTGGAACTGACACATTTGCCTGAACAGAGCTATATTTAAAAAGGATGCGCACATGAAGAATCCAAGGCATAATGAAGCCTCCTACACACACCATGGAATAAAATATTTATATTGTAATCGTGCTATTAATAAAATGATGGATCAGCCAGTGTCTGCTGCAACAAAACTCAGCTGAGAGCTTGGTTATTGTCTAGATGGGGCAAAGCAATGTAAGAACTGAAGACCAGAGGCATATGGACTAGCTTGGGAATCCATGTCCTGATTTAGCTGGTCAGTTGTGTAATACCCTGACTTTCAAAAAGTCTCCCATGGCAGCTGGCACTCTCCTTTTCATTTTGGTGTGCTGGGGAGCAGAGGGAGAGTCTGCAGCCCTGCTGTGCTGCTGCCATCCCTGTTGGATCCCTGTGAGTGCTGGGAGGTTCTGCAGTGATCTCCTTGTTTCCAGTTGTTGAAGGTAATTCTAAGGCCATCAGGAAGGGTTGGACTTGATCAGAGCAGGGCAATATCTGGGGCTTTGCTGTCAGTTGCTGCCCTCATCAGAGTGCTGCTGTGGTGCCAAACAGGTCATCTTCTCCTCTTTGGGCTTGGTCCAGTTTCAAAGGTTTAAAGAAAAAAATAAAAACCCAGGAGGTTTGTGTAGGGGCAAAATGATGGGTAGAAATGAGAGGAGCAGTTCATCTGCACTGTGAGGCCAAATCCTAGATGTGCTCTTAAGGGTAGCTGTACAGGAAAATTTAACTACCAAATAGATACTGCTTG
This sequence comes from Nicator chloris, assembly GCA_013400495.1. Classification (NCBI taxonomy): domain Eukaryota; kingdom Metazoa; phylum Chordata; class Aves; order Passeriformes; family Pycnonotidae; genus Nicator; species Nicator chloris. The sequence continues at coordinate 81,830 of WAAE01020570.1, read as the reverse complement.
ATGCTTTTCCTATTGCTATCACGATTCCCACTTTCTGATGCACATGTGAGTTCTCATTGAGATGTCTCCTTGTTTGCTGGGGGCAGAAGGGACAAGTTGCTCACAAGTGAGGTGATGGCACTGGCATGAGCCATTTATCTGTGTGGTCCCCAGTGTTTTGCCCAACACATTTCCTGCCAGAGGCATGTTGATGCCCGGTTCTGCAGCAGTTCAAACGTTATTCAGTGTCAGTGTATGTCAGGCATCCAGCCTTCCTCCCTGGGCAGAGAGAAGGAACATGGGCAGCAGGGCCCCCACTGCTCTGCATGTGTGTGGCTGAATTGAATAGTGGTAGGTGGATATTCTCCTCCCAGAACACTCCTGTGTTTCTTTGTTGACAGGAGTGGCTTCCTGCACAGTGGATTGCTCAGGCTCAAAAAAGAACAACTGAAAATGATATTGAGAATTTGTTACAAATCTGATCTATTGCTGTGAGAAGGTTACGAGCAGCAAACACGCAGCCTGCAGCTTTGTACTGTTGGCTTGCCCAGGCTAAATAAACTTGGGTTGGCATTTATTGGAGTGGGTTCTCTTTTGTCTCTCTCTCCCCCTGTCTCTCCCCAAAGACAGTTACTGGTGGATTGGGCTGCTCAGAGAACAGCTGGGAAGTGCTCTACATTTAAAAAATTGCTCTTTTTTGTCTGAAAAAAAGAGGAAACCTCATGTGGCCTCCAGGAATTAGGGTGCAGAACAGCCAATAACTCAGTAACAGAAGTGTCACAAAGGAAGGCAGAGTCTGTGGAAGTCCCTTGTCTGCTTTTCGAGGGTGGGAGAGGCCCCCTGACTGGGTCTGTGTGCAGAGCAAGGACATTTCTCTGCTACACGTGGGTAAAGCAGAACTTGGACTTTACCTCTTGAATCCAAGCAGGGAGAGTCACAGAATTATAGAACGGTTTGGGTTGGAAGGGTACATTAAGGGCATGTAATTCCAGACTACCTGGTCTGGGCAGGGACACCTCCAACTATTAGGGGCTGCTCCAAGCCCCAATGTCCAACCTGGCCTTGAACACTTCCAGGGATCCAGGGGCAGCCACAGCTGCTCTGGGCACCCTGTGCCAGGGCCTGCCCACCCTCCCAGGGAAGAAGTTTTTCCTAATACCTAATCTAAACCTATTCCTAATTTGAACCTGTTCCCCCTTTGTCCTGTAACTCCAGGCTCTGGTAAATTGTCTTGCCCCATCTTCTATGTAAGTTCCTTTCAGGTACTGCAAGGCCACAATTAGGTCTCTGAAGCCTTCTCTTTTCTAGGATGGAAAGTCCCAATTCTCTCAGCCTTTCCTCATAGGAAAGGTGCTCCATCCCTCTGAGGAAGGGAGGATGCCTTGGTATGTCAAAGAGCTGGGCTGCTCTGAAATGCAGCTTTCTTAAAAAAAAAAAAAAAAAAAAAAAGAGAGAGAAAAAATCCATTTCTGTGGAACATTTTTATTTTCTACAAAATGGATCTTTTAACAAGAAAAAATAAATTATATTTGTTAATTGGTTATGTTGGTAGATCAGCTGAGAGCAGCAGCAAACCAGAAGAGAGGTACAAGTGAACTGGACTGTGAGAATTCCCCTTTCCCAAACAGAAATAAAATTAATTTTCAATACTTATTGGCATCACCCAGCTCATTTCATTTTGAGTAGGAGCAGAGATTTTAAACCTGACCAAAAAAAAAAAAAAAATTAAGTTACATTCTTCTTTTTACCCTCTGTCCCAGTCCATTTCCATGAGGTAGTGTTTCTTTTTTTTGCTTTCTGTACTCAACCATTGTTTATTCCTCTAAATTATAATAACTTACATCTGGACTGTCCCAAAAGTGGTTTGATTTCCATGGTAATTGGATTTGATATTTCAGTAAATTCTTAGCCTCCTCTCAGGAGTGTTTAGGCTCAATGAGAATTTCAGTAAGGGCTGTGAGATGCTCAAGTGAAGTTCAATAATGAAGAGAAAAGTATAAGATTTATTTTTCGATGGGGGTACCTGAGAAAAGCTGTGGATGTCAGTGATGCTAGTTATATTGATAAGGAATTGATACTTCTAAACTATTAATAAATATTAATATCTTGAAATACTCGTACAGAAAACAGCTTCACTCAGGCCTTTAGGGAGACCTTGCTACACAGCAAAGCTTTAGTAAAGTCATTAAGAAAACGATTTACTGCTTTCAAAAGAATCTGTGGGACCAATCCTGCTGTGAACAGCAACGCAGGGTCCCCTGTGCAGCTCAGGAGGGTCCCCTCTCTTCACACAGACAGCCTTGGACCTGCAGCATCATCTCAGTGCTTAATGTAGCTGGACAAGAGTGTCCTAGGAGACAGCAATATAAAACATCAGCTGAAGATAGATGTACACAAATGGTTAAAAAAACAGTAACTGAAACAGCAAGCTGGATTTCAGGCTTGCAGAGGAGTATTATTAATGCAGTCACTTCACAATTACAGAAGTAATGTAAGTTTAGACTTTTACACACATCTGTCTGTCTATCTATCTATCTATCTATCTATCTATCTATCTATCTATCTATCTATCTATCTATCTACCTATCTACCTACCTACCTACCTACCTACCTACCTACCTATCTATCTATCTATCTATCTTTCCAGGTTAGATTTTCCCAAAATGAGTTAAAAGAATGATGAGTGTGGTACTTGATGTTGTGCACAGAATTCTCGGTCATTGCAGAGTAATCAAAGTAATCAAAATTTACCCGAACAAGTGGCCCTATTTTCAAAGGGATGCAGGGTTTTTTTTTGTAATTCTATGCATGTCTGGCTGCAAATCTGGAGAGCTAAGGGAAGGTAAGTAGGAAGGACAGACAAGTGCTTGCTAATGGCTGCTATTAAGTGGCTCCTAAAAAGGTCCTTCAGAGAATCTGTTCCTAGCTGTCATGTCCAAGGACTTGGAAGCAATGTCAGTGTTTCTGGGTGCTCGTGGAAGTGCCTCCTGAGCCCGGGGAGTCAGCTGCATGCAGTGCCGGCCACAGCTGTGTCCTTGGTGCGGGTCGTTGGCTTTCCTCGCCCGGGACAGCCTTGGGGCAGCGGCTGAGCTGCACCAAGGGCAGCTGTTTAACATCTGCATGGGCTCCCGGGGCTGTGCAGCGGGAGGGAAAGGATTTTGCTTCCATAGACCATTCAGACTTAATCTGATTTCCCTCTAACAAGCTGCTTCTTATAATATTTCAGATTTTACTAGGTTCCTGTAAACGTGTTTGCAGTTGGGAAAACAAGCTGCTTGAACAAATAGCTAACCTTTTGTAACTGTATTCTAGTAAATGGCGAAATACAGAAATAGGGCATCCTTTTAATGACATTATTTTGCTTTGAGTTTTCTGAACTTCACTATCAGGCAAAGAAAGTATTTGGACTTTTTCCTCTGTGTTGTTTAAGTACAAGATCCCTCTAAAGCTGTGATTCAGTGTGACAAATCTTACTAGGTATCAAACAGATCTGGTGGATTTTGGCTGGGACAGAGAGGAAATGCTAAACAAAGTGGTTACTGTATATTCTGTTGCCTTAGAGACTGAAACATCTGTATCCGTGCAGGCAAGTGATGCAGACATGGCTTACATTCCTGTGTTCATCTGTCTGTCAATGGAAATGTTTTATGGTGCGAATATTCTGGGCTTCTTTAGCATTGTATTTATGTGGTTGTGTGGCATGTCTTGGACTAGGAGGGGTTTTTAATTAAAGTCTAATTCTGAAGTCAGCACTTTCCCTACGAAAAGATGCTTTTACATAAGTAATTTTTCAAGATGAACTTGGAGGGACTTGAAATGATTGTTGTACTGGTGATAATAGTTGGATTTGTGAAGGCACTTGAGCATATGGGTCTCCTGGAAGACAACTTTGAAGGTAGGATATTAAAAAACAGAAAATATTTTTTTCTGAAACCCAGTTGCTGCAGAGGCTTTTACTTTAATCTGTGTGTGCATGTGCAGCATTTGAGTATCTGGGGAGCTGAAAGGTAGCTGAAATACTATTATATGCTTTCTTTAGGCAAATGAAATGTATTTAAATGTCTATATAGTATTGTAGCTCTCATTGCAACTCTGAAAATAAATGTGACATAATCTTAAACCATTCTTTGTTTATGTTTACGATTGTTTCAAGAACTTAAATACAGATCTGTGTGCTTCAGTAAACTGCAGCTCACATCCCAAAGCTCTGAATGAAAGGTTTACATTTTAGTAAGTTTATCATTATATCCTCTCATTTTGTTCTAATTTCTAGAAATGTCATGGCTTATTTTTAGCTATTGGCTATTATTAACAGAAAATCCAAAAACCTTACTGAACTTATTTGGATGAATGTTTCTGTCATAATCAAATTAGGCTTCTTTCAGAATATTTATCTTTAACAGATCTGCTTGATCTTCCTCTCTATTCTCATGTGTGTTTTAGGAAAACATTGCCGATTGAAATGTAAATATGCTCTGTAGAATATGGTTTGAAGGAGCTGACTGCTAAAGATATCTTAATTCTTGTAACCTCTCTACTTTTATAAACAATGTAATTCATGGAGAAACATGCAAATATTAAATGTAAGCAGAAGGGATGAATTTTAGATAGTGAGCTCTATAAATCAAACCATGTATGTGCAGACAGTCGCATTGTTTAATAGGGAGAGTAAATTTACAGGGTGTCTGAATATTCTTGAATATTGAACAGCTGCTTTTTTTAGAAACTTGAGAGTAATTTTTCATGGTGAGCAAGAAATACACAGTTGTTCAAATAATCTTCAGCTGCCATAGATGGAGAACAATTATTCCTTTCTGCTTCAGAGCTCATGACAACCTGGAAGAGGTGAGCTTGCTGGCCTCATATTAATTACCTGACAACATTTGGTACAAGGTTTGAAGAATCTTGAAGATTAGCAGCAAGTACTGTAAATGGAGGGGAAAAGTTATAAAACTTTTGGTTCATTGGTTGTGTGCGCTTTATTTTAGTTCTTATGCATGTGTTTGCTTTTCCTGCTTCCTGCTGCTTTGAGCATTTTTCCTAACTTTTATGTTTGCATGAATTAAGAGGTACCTGGTGATGACTGATGCAAAGCATTTTGAAGCTGGGGCAGTAATGCAGATTGCATAGCAAGTGCTTTACCTACCAGCTCTGACTCTGCCAGGGCTATTGAAATGATCAAATTGTGCAGGCAAGACAGAGTGACAGTAGCAAAATCCATTCATTCTGGCTTTTGTGAGTCTTCAGATGTCTGTGTGCTCCTATCACGTAGAGGTGTTAGATGGTACCTCATGTACAGGTCATTTCCTGTCTCCAGCTCTAGCAAAGTCCTTTAGGAATTGGTCCATCTGGGCACCTGGATTTTTGGAATCCTTTTATTGTTTGCTTGAATGCATCTAAGGGCAGATTCTATTTAACAAGCTGATTAAAAAAGAATAGAGCATTGAAGAAGGAAGCTTTAGGAGAGGGCAGTTCATGGGTTTGTGTAGCTGCTCCTTCCCAGTGTCCAGCCTCCAGTGTACCTGTGAGCTGTACTCCTGTCATGAGGGGGAAGTGGCACATTGCTCACTCCTATGGAGAGGGAAAGTTTGGGAATATTTGACTGATTCAGAGCAAATTGTTATAACGTCTATTTGTATTTATGATGAAATTTATGTTAAAATACAGTGAATTATGCTGATAAAGGGATGAGGTTAACTTCACATTAATGCATTAGAAATTCAGGTGAAGCTGTCATTCAGACTCTGTAGTTTGAACCTGTACACAATTATGGCTTCATTACAGCTGCTTCTGCCATGTCCACCCTTTGTAAGAACATACAGCATATACATACTGGTAAAGCTCTGGTTCTTGTGAGATCTGCTGCTTGCTTTGCTGTAATGGTGAGATAAATGAGGTTGTCTCTCAATAATTTCCAGCAGAGACTATCGACTGTTTGTTACAATAAGTTAGTTCTTAACTCTCACATGTTGATTGTTATACAAAGAAATTATGCTGAATATTCTAGTGAGAAAAAGTTGAGCTACTTTTAACTTCCATTATTTTTAATGGTATTGCATAATGCTATAGAATTTACAGAGCATGATGCTCCATAGGAATCTACACTGTCAGTACCGTGTACATTCCACAAGTGTGTGTTATCCTGAGAAGAAACAAATTTCTGTTGCCAGACTTCATTGAGCGAAGAGAAAACAGGTATCGAGTTAACCATGGAGCTGTAGGAAGGTGTGTGCTGAACCTCAGGCACAGCGTACAGAGTGCTAGCCAGCAACAGCTGGAACAGCTGGACCTTGCCTTGGGCCCAGATAACTCCTGTCTGTGCTTTCAGTTTCCCCAGACTGTTGTGGACTTTGTTTATACTGAACAGCTTAGAAAAAGACACTGCTAATGGTGTGTTGAAAGCATTGTAATTATCATTCAAACTCATCAGTACTTTCTCCTGAGAGACTTTCGAAGTGGCTTACAAGTATAGAATATAAAATCTATACATTTTTAAGCAGAGGAAGAGGACTCAAGTTACCATGGACAGAAACAGGCAAAACTTCTTGAAATTCTGCACCCTTCCATCTAGTCATGACCAGCCAGTAATAAATGTGCTCTCTGGAAGATCATAGTCACTAAAAGGAGATGCTGGTGCTGGAGTTCAAGTTCTTGTCTCTTGCTGGCCTCTTGCTCTTACTGTAACATTTGTGGGCACCTGGGCAGGTGAGCCAGCTGAGTCCTTGTGCTGCTGAGAAAGGGTCTCTGCCTAAATGTCACATAGAGCACTCAAACTTATAAACTTCTTCGCAAAAGCATTAGCTCAAACCATCTGTCAGTAACTGAGCAGAGCAGAGGACATCAGAGTTTTCCTGAATGTGCTTTTGTTTCTAGCCAAAAACTGGTTTTGAAAAACGTACAAGTATTCACAAAAAACCCCAAATACTCCTATGCCATTTCCTAGCTCCTCCACTTCTACTAAAATACAGTGGAGAACAGTGTTCAACATTAGACATTCCTAGGGAAAACTGCTGTCTTTCAGCTTCAGCCTGTGGTATACAAGGTGCAGGATAAAAGGAAAGAGTGAAGTTTCTCACAGAAGAAAAGCAGAGTTGATGAGACGATTCTCTTGACAACTCCAATTCAAGTGTTCATGTGCACCTTATAGTCTTAGTTTGGTATGAACACCTGTATATTAATTCCCATCTTTTTGAGAGCTACTACCATGTAATCTTGAAATTTAACTCTCTGTTCCTCAAATCTCTTATCTCCTTTCATTTTCCTCCTTTATTTTCTTGAAATGCATGCCTTGTTAAGTCTCAGCCCTGGCTCACTTGCCATCCCTTGTGTCCTGGTTTAGGACAAAATTTTTGGGGGAACCCCCTCAAATTGGATCATCTGGAAGCAATCCCAAAACAGCCCTTTCCCCCTCAGTTGGTCTGGGAACAAACCTCCTCTGAGAAAAGTGGAAAAAACTATTTATTTAACAAACAAAAGCCCACAAGCATCAACAATTGAATAAAATGAAACAATAAAACCTCTCGCTGAGCCAAAGGGATTGCCAGAATGAAAGTGTCCTTGCTGTGGGTATAACTCTCAGTCTCTCTCTCAGTCTCTCTCTCAGGGGGGGGCCAGGCCCCGGTGGGCTGCAGGTGCCTCTCTGCTCTTCTCAGCCCAGGGCAGATTTCAGTCCGAATGAAAAGGCAAAGACTCTGTCCAGGAACCTTCTCTGCTTCAGCTAGCCAAAAACCAATTAGAAAAGGAAAAAGAAAAAAAAGGAAAAAAAAAGTCTCTGTCCATCTGTCTGAAGACAGCACAGTCCGAGCAGGGAAAAAGGAATGTGGAGGAGTCAGAGCAGTTCCTCTAAACACAAACTGCGCGCTCTTTCCCTCTTTGCTATGGCCTTAAAGGTACAGGACATAATATCCAACACAAACAGGGCAGATGACTGGGGATACAAGTATCATAAAGTCACCCTAGGACACCTTGCTTTGCTGTGGCTTGGCTGTTTGCAGCACGCGGGTGGTGGCCGGGGTTCCTCAGCAGGGCCGGTGGCAGAGCTCTTGGAGACAGTGATGGCAGCACCACAGAGCACTGCCTGCCTGTGTCAGCCTGAGCAGGGCTGCTCAGACTGCAGTGCCACTGCTGCACAGCAAAACACAAAAGCACTGTTAGAAATATATGGTCACAGAATAGATTGAAAAGCTTGAGTTTGTATTTTCTGGTGCCCACACTTGGGTTTCTCCCTTTGCTATTCCTCTTTCTGGCCCATTTGTGACTGCTTTTTTCTTTAAAAAAATTGATCATGCCAATGCCCTGGAATGAGCTCAGAGAGCTGTCCTTGACTATAAATGACTCTGGGTAGACTGAGCCAAAACAGCAGCTTCCACACTAACAATGAAGACAGCTCTGTGTATGCATTTACCTTTGTGAGCTGAGAGACACCTGCTGTCCTCGAGAAGGTGACAGAGCTGACTGGCTGTGACACACTTGCTGGCTGAAAGGAAGTAACTATCAGAACTGTAATATTTTCTCTGTGTTCCCACAGCAGTCACAGCATGGCTGTGTGCTGTGTCTCTGCTCACAGGTGTTGATACTTGTACCCACAACACACCCCACAAGGTGCCTGCAGGAGAGCCTCCAGCTGGTGGTCAGCACCTCTGCTTGGGGCTGTACCAAGTCATCACAATTTATCTGGTACTGGGCAGTTTCAGCTGTCATTGATGAACATATTTTGGGGGTGTCTGCTTCAATGTGGATTCAGGATGAGCAAGTACTCAGCTTCCTGGTCCGACTTTGGAGTTTTTACATTCTTGCACTCTTTTGGGTTTTTTGAGTGGCTGGTGAACTTAATAGAAAGCATTTATACCTATAGACGAGCTATGGCCTACAAATCACTTCTGTGCACTCATGTGAGCCACTAGGACTGTGCCACTTTTGTGAGCACAGAATAACCAAAGGACAGGGACCTTGTGAACAGAAGTAAATTTGTTCGCTACTGTCTGGCACGGTTTTCTACATTCTAACGGTGACAGGAGTGTGCAAGAGGTTTTCCTCTCACTTCTTCAAGATGGTGCTCAGACAGATGGGATGTCTTCTCTACATACTCAATTTATGCACAAGTAAAATGGAGTTTAAAGTAATGACTAGATCCATTTTACTCCAAGCTTAACCTTGACCACAAACACTTGGAACTTTTACATGGAAGTGTTCTAAGTCAGTAGGCTGTAAAATGTAAGAATCTGCTAGCAGTGTGTGCTGTTACATACTGCTGTGCATGCAATAAACTTCTGTTTTTGTTCTGCCACTGCTGACAGGCTCATCATAGTGATCATCTAATTCATACCTTAGAAGCTGGATGAGAGATCATCACAGGGGACTTGGTGGGTGTAATGCAGAATCAGGATCCTAATTTCTTTCCACTATCTTACATGACTCTTAGTTTGTAATATCAGCTGGATATTTTACATCTCTGCTCATCACCTACATTGAAATATCTTTCCACTGAAAGTGCTTGATGCTTTCCAGGTGAATATAGTGCTGCACTTTTCTTGCATTCAGTGCACTCCTCAGGTACACACACTTGCTTTAGATGTGGAAAGTGACAAAGTAAAATCCTGTCTTAGTGTATAATTCCTAATAAGCTGTAAAAATGAAAAGGGCAGGAAAGTAGGTTAGGGCAGAAGAATGTACCTGTCCTTTCAGGTGGGGAGAAGTATGCCCTGATTGTAGAATCATAGAATTGCAGAATGGTTTGTATTGGAAGGGACCTTAAAGATCATCCTGTTCCAAGCCCCCTGCCCATCTACTAGATCAGGTTGCTCAGTGTCTCGACAACATTATGAGACTTCTTTTCTCAGGCAGGAACAGGTAGTGTTTGTGTTCCCAGGGAAATTGTATCAGCACAAACAAGAGTGAGCCCTGAGTGCTGCTGTGTTGGTGGAAGGAGCTGCTGTTCAGTCATGGTGCGTGGCCCCTGGCAGGCTGGTACCACCACTCATAAATGCTGTTACTGAAAATTCCTGCAGGGGGAATTGGATGCAAGACACAGTGGTCCAATAGGAAAGTCACTCTATTTACAGATTCATCATCTCAGGTCTTTTTGAAAGGTTAGAGGAACTTCTGTGACCCCACGATTGCCACAGAGCCCACTGTGGTGGACATAACCTCTCTGGGGCACTCCCTGGACTCTACTTACAAACTAATCCTAAATCCATATTGACAGAATGTCAATTTTATTTTTGTACCTCAAAACCAGCTAGCTTTGGGCTTGTTATTTAATCCAAGTTTGCTGTACTGTGAAGTGGAAAAAACCTTTTTGCTTTAATCTGTGGTTTTCCATTCAACACCTGACCCACTTTTGTCATAACTGGAATCCTTCTGTGCTTAAAATTGCTTCCTCGTTCAGTTGTCTTGGATTCAAAGGATTTTACCAGTTGTCGAAGCTGTCCCCTTTTTTGGCTTTTGTCCTGACCTCTAGATTGTTACTATTCTTAAAGAATTTCTTCTATTGTGTCATTTGAAAAATGGTAGAAAAATATGAACTCAATAAACATCCCAACAATGTTGAGATGACCTAATTCTGACATGGTCACAAAGGTGGGTTTTTTCCCTAGTTCATTCTTGTGAAAATTCTACTGTAGAATATGCATATTTTAGGAGGGCAAAAGAAGAGTTACTTCATAAAAATGTGATGCATCCTAATTTTCATTTATCATGTAGTTCAAAATATTGTGCTTTCTATATCACATTTTTCAATTCTTTGAGCACACACCAGCTCACATAGTCACTAATTTGTGATGTCTTGGTTAATGTACTCTGAATTGATGTATTTCATTGAAAAAGTAGGGAAATAATGTTCTTGTACACCAGTGGTGACATACTGTGGTTCTGTTAGAGGTCAGTGTTATACACCATAGGAGAATCTGAGTTGTCTTTTGAGGGTGGAAGCTCATTGCCTCATATGAACCAAAAAGCACAGGATGGGGAGGTAGCCCAGAAAAGAACACAGGAGGAGGGCCTCGAGGATCCCATTTCAGTTGGTATCTTCCCACATCAGAAAAAAAGAAGAAAGGGAGCCTCCAGGAGTGAAATAGTCTGAATAAAAAGCACTTCTATAGCATCTCAACAGGTTAAAGAAAGCCTTGTGAATGGACAGGTCAAGGTTCAGTGGACCAATGAGAGGTATAACCAGAGGCCTCCTTCTGCATTCCTGTTTTTCCATGGCCAGTCCCCAGGGGACTGCCTGTGTAGGACCAATAGTCATGCATAAGGCAGGCTGAGGCTTTCCTTTGGCAGAGGGGGATACATTGCACCTCAAGGGTCATCCGGTCTGGGGCAGCCTGTGAGCTGCTCTACCAGTCTAACATTACTTGAGAACATACCAGGATGATAAAAGCAAATCATACAGTCCTGAAATGGAGGAGACTCAAATCTCCCAGCCATGTGAATAATTAGCTGCTTCTTTTACTACAGCCTAAGATAGTTTTCACCTTTGTAAGTAAAAATAGCTCCAGGAATTTGCTTAGTCTGGGTTTTTCTCCAAAGAATATGAATGTGTCACTTGTTTCCAGTTGACCTAAGTTTGTTTCCTAGCAGGACTATGTGCTAGCTTTTTTCTTCATGTCAGGAGGAGCACTGGCTATTGCTGGCAATCTGCTCACCGTCCTCTACCCCTTACCTACACTTGCTTTCCTCAAGTTTTCTGTTGTTTATAAAACTTGAGGTTCCTATGTTGAGACTCCCTGCAGACCAGAGGGTTTGAAGAACAGTGAGGTTCTTCAACTTTCTCACATTTTCTTGTCCCTGCAAAGATGTTTGGGAAAAACCTGTGGTCAGTCCTGCTCAGAGCAAGCCACCCAGGCCCTGCCACATGCATCCTGCATGGATGCACTGGAAATCAGCTGGCTGTACTGGAGCATTTATGCTCCCTTCTACCTTTTGAAGGTTTCACTAGCACTCCCTGCAGCTGTTTGCACTTTTGCTTCTTGATTTTCAAAGCAACTGTTTGAGCTCAACTGCTTAGAACTCCCAGCTGGGCTTTTTAAATACAAAAGGAAAAGGTTGAAAGAAGCTACCATTGATCCTGAGCAGAAAAGACAACTCCTGACATGACATGCACATGTTGTTGAGAAGAAAGAAAACAAACGTGATGGGACTTGTAGGAGAAACTTGAGTAAGACCAGTGCAAATACCAGAGACAAACTAAAAGGTGTGGTCCAATAATGATGTTCTGCAGGCCTTTCTTTTATGTTATAATTACTCCTGGCCTCTGTCCTCTTCTGCCTTAATCCCTGATCTTGATTCTCCCACATCTATTCAGTGGGAAAGGAAACTGGTTCCAAAGTAAAGACCACCTGAGCAATGAGCTAACAGAGCTGGCAGAAGCACAGAGCCTGCTTTCCTAGCTGTGGGATGACATCCCCCATGCCAGTAGGGACAGTATTCCCCTTGTCTGTAGATGTCTAACTGTGCTTGCAAAGGAAATTGTTTGTTTGGATTTTGGTTTTACAGACAGAGATGATGGGACTAGTCCTCAGATGTCCTACAGCTCTCCCCTTCACAGAGTTTGTTTTCTGCAGTCCTATATCAGTTTCCTGGGTCCAAGTTCCATGGGACATTGGTGCTGACCCTGCTGAAGGTTTTGAAGATCTCCACTGTATCTTCAGGTTTCTCGTTTTGTTTGCAATGGGGAGACCAGTTCTGCCTATGAATGGGCTTCAGAGCAATATCAGTGAGAAAAGCTTTTCTTCCTTGTCTCTGCTTGGATATTTGGCCCAGTGATAACAATAAAGTGAATTGTTGTGCATTTGGCCAAAGAGCAGGTTAACAGTGTCACACTGCATGACCACAGCTGCTGTTGTATGGGAAGAGCTTTTGCTTAATGCAGTATTCAGGCTACATTAATTTGTACATTAGTTAGCCCTGTGAAAAGAGTTCTGAACTGCTAGAAAACTGATATTGCAAGCCTCAGAAAACCTACAGGGTAGGCTACTGTAGGCTTCAGCAAAAACTTTAACAGTCCTTGGCTAAAAAAGCAGCATTTACTGTAGGTCATAAAAGTAAACACAAATGCAGCAAATCCAATTACTGTGGAATATCAAACATCTGAGTGCAAGATGAAGGAAGTTGTACATGAATGCCTGACAAGAAAACTATTGAACATAATAAATTATGTGCCTCTCCCAAAATAGTTAGAATTTAAAAAATAATACAGCTCAGCAGTACTCAATCAAGAACAAAAGTACAAGCCTGGTGCACATCAAACTTGGGACAACTTACTCACGAGGATTACTTTGAAAGTGAGAAGATAGCTTTGAACTGCGCAAATACATATGCATGCAAATTAGAAAGCAACGTCTCAGTACAAGTGAAGCGATGTGACAGCACCCTCCTCTATAAACCAGGACAAAGGCAGTGGCAATAGAAAAGAGAGCTGGGAGGAATAGCCGAGCACAGAGCCAGAACCCCGGCTGGCAAATGTGAACTGCAGGCCACTGTGCCCTGGCTGCAAGGCTGTTGTGTGCCCACTATTCTTCTGGGGGCACAGCTGCAGTCAGGCTTTTCTTCTTCATGCCTGATGACTCTTACAGTGACAGCTGCACAGGCAGCAGCAGGAAACCTCAGTGGAAGAGAATAGTAGGGTTAAAAAAATCCCCCCCCAACAGCTGTGAATTATTATTCTCTCTAGGAGTTTCTTTCCAGACCCTGCACCATGTATTTTTGTTAATAAGATAAATGAGGTTTGATTCCAGCAATGTATTGTAACAAACATAATAGTTATATTCACTTTGTTTCTTTAGTTATGCAGAGTGGTGAGGATTTCTTACTCAAGCCAAAGTGTTTAGATTTACCCCTAACTCAGAAGCTTTGCATTTCAGCTGTGTCGTGGTTTAATCCCAGCCAGCAGCCAAGCCCACACAGCCTCTCTCTCACTCCTCTACCAGGAGAATCAGAGATGGAATCAGAAGGATAAAAGCTGGAAAACTCCTGGGTTGAGACAAAGACAGTTTGAAAGGGAGACCAGAAGTCGTATACAGAAGCAAAGCAAAACTGTTGCCCCTCTTCTTTGCTGGTCTTAAACATACCAGGCTTTCCTTACTTCAAAGATAATATAAAGTCTTCTGTATGTTGATGTTCATTATAAACATCACACGAAATAATGTTAAACGCATGATACAGTGCTGGAAGGAAAGTTCAGTTTCAATCATTCCAAACTAATTCCCAAATTTTCTAATCAATAGTTTTCCACTGATTTCTTCAAGAGCAAGGTACATTTCAAAACATGCCTGTCTTGGTTTGAAAGACAGATGTCTGCTAGGGAGGGCTACATTCCTCCCTTGGAATGAAGAAGTCAGACCCCACCTCCCCCCCAATTATTATAATTTAGAAAATTAAAGGGCTCTCAGGCCCTTTATGGGGGATAGGAATAACAGTTCTTTACTAGTACATATAACAAAACAAACAACGGCAACTACTGCATTAACAACAAAACGGAACCAGGAACCTCGAGGGCTTTGCTTCACAAAGCCTGGGGCACTGTGATCTCAGTGCCCCTGCAGGACTCTGAGAGCACCAAAGCTGGAACAGTGGAAAGTCCTGGGCTGGTGGATGAGGTAAATCAGAAGCTGCTGGTGGATGAGGTAAACCAGAAGCTGCACAGCAGCAGCTGGCAGGGCGGGTTGTCCCGGCAGGGCAGGGGGTGCGGAGCCACAGCGGAGCACAAAGAGTCACAGCAGCGCCGAAGGAGCGGCGGCGGCGGGACAGGCCCGGCCTGGCTCCAGCAGGGCAGGAGGAGGAGAGCTCAGAACTCCTGGGCACACGGGCAGGTGGTGGCAGATGTCCCAGGACTGGACGTGGTGGCGACAGTGAACTCCTCTCGCAGCAGGCAGACAGCCTCGCTGTCTTCCCTCCGAATGCCGAATGCCGGGAGCTGCCCCCAAAACTCGCATTCTCTTCCCCCTCCCGACTTTTGGTCACCTCTTTGTTTTGGTCAAGCACCCACAAGTACCCGGTAGTTGGTGTCCTAGCAACTTATGGGAAAAATTCTATAAGTAAAAAAGAAACCAATCTAACCCCCAGCAATGCCTTAGCATAAAACCAAAGGAATTGTGCTTGGAAAGTGGGGGGATATTCATTGGACAGGAAAAATTTCCTAGTGATCAGTCTACGATTCCGTGTGAACAGAATCTCCAAACCTTTAGCCTGAGAAGGGATGTGAGGATTGAGAGCTGTGAGGATGTGAGGAGAGATGTGAGGATGTGAGGTGACAGGATCCAGTTTGTAGGGAAAAGCCTAACACTGACCTGTAAACTAAATGCACATGAGGTCAGGCTGGCATTCCATAGCAAGCGATCAGGCTTTCTCTCATTATCAAGTTCTAAATTAAAATGTTTGCTCGTCTAGTAATGTTAACTTAGAAAAATATGTGCCATTCAAGATTTTACAAAAGAAGGTACAGACAATGTCAGTCAGTTATTCTTTATCCTTGAGTCAAGTCCAAATTTAGAGAAGGATATACTGCCAGCATAGACCTGTATTTACTCAGCTGAAACATACATTTTACTTTTTTTCACAGTGAAAGCCTGGCTTTCACCCAGATACATTTGACTTGAATGTTCCTAGATAATGGGACTAAAACATCTGTTGGTATTAATGACAATTTGCCGCATACTTTGGTGCCTGTCATCCCTTCTAATAATAAGTAAATTACTTATTACTCCAGGAATTAATTCAAACAAAGAGGTAATTCTTACAATAAAATTGATTCCAGCTACTTACCTGGTGAAGTTCTGTAGTACATGCAGTATTGTGACACAACCTGGTCCTAAGTGAGGGAAAAAAAAGTCTAAAAACTTGGATTTTAGACTTGATATTTGTTTAGTCATGTAAAATTTGTATAGCATAAACATAAAAGCTGGGATTACGAAAGCAGACAAGGGAATTCATCCATGTCAGTTCTGTAATGAACAAGGCCGAAGCCTTTATTCAGAGATGCAGCTCTTTATTAGAAAAGCAAGGCAGGGAGGGGACCCGTCTGGGTTTAAGCCTGTGCCACTCGAAGGAGGAGGCTGTGATGATCCTGTCTGCGGTGTGCAATGCAGTCAGGATCAGACCTTCCAGGCCTCACAAGCAACCCCAGGAAGTCAATGAAAGGCTCGAAAAGTCCAGGTGTAGCCGCCGGAGGAGGACTCTGCAACTCATGGCTAGAATTAATTCTGCATTTATAGAGTCACCTTACTTGTGCCGTCACGGTGGTAGTCTTTAGATGGCTCGTTTGATGTCTAGGGACAGCAGAAACAACATTTTCTCTCGAAATGGTGGTACTTTGGCTACAGATGGCTTTCATTTACATATTCTCAGCAGTTGTTCTAACCAGGTGCTTGAAACCTCCTCTCTGAGGCGGCCGCCGGCCCAGGGTCCCCTGCGCCCCCTTTTGCAGCCATGGAAGGGCTGGCGGCTGCGGCGGGGGATGCAGGGGACCCTCAAAGGAGACAGGGACTAGACCGCAGCGGCACGGCTGGCGCCGCTCCTGCCCCCTCTGAGCCGCCCCCTCGGGTGGCCACCGGTCTCCGCCGGGCACCCTCCGGCAGCCGCGGAGTGGCCGGCAGCAGCGGTGGAAGCTCCAGGGTGGGGGCGAGCCGCGGCCACCATTCACGCGGCCACGGAGCGCAGCGCGCAGCTGTTCTTGCAGCGGCGGCCGCGTTCGCCGCCGCCTCTCCTCTCGGAGGGGCTTCGCCACGCGGCCCGACCCGGCCCGCCGCCTCTGTGCGGCCCGCCCGGCCCGGCTCGGCTCCCCGCAACCCCCCCCCACGGGCTAACAACTAACAATGGGTACAACTGTTAACAGGAACTTCTTAATTAACAATGGAAGGTATTTATAACATTTAAATTTTCATTTATCACAAGTTCTATGTATTTTAATGAGATGGTAACTAAACCCTAAGTCATGTTGTCTTGGCAGGGTTCAATATCTGTGTATAGAGTACTCCAAGGATTTTGTAGTGCTTGCTATAAGCACATTAATTAGTTGGAAGGTTACTCCTTAACTGCATTTAATGCAAAACTTGAGCCATTTGGCTGAATTATTATTTTTTTTTTAGGTTTGTATGGTTTGGTTTTCTTTGGTGCCACAGCAGGTACTGTGGAAATTGCAGTGCTGCCTGTAAGACCAGTGAGGAATCTATCAGTCACACACCTCTGTTATCAGTGCCTTTTGGCTGCGTATGGGAAGGCTCATCCTGACATTTGAAAGAGAAATGGCCATGCTCCAGCACTCAGCCTGGGAACTGCACAGCACTGCAACTCCCCTGTTCTGCTTGCCATGCCCAGGGAGTCTGGTAACAATTTTGTAGTGTTACCCAGACCCAGAGACATTCCTTGAACATATCAGAAGCAGAAAAAACTGTAATTTGTAAATTGATGTACTTTTAAAAGATACAATTATCTAATAAATCATTTTCATAAATTACTGTTGCCCATTAGCCAAAGAAACATGCCATTTCAGGCAACCTGTTGTGACTACTTGTAGCACAGAAAACACACAGATGCCTCCTTTTGGATCCAAGTTTTCTAACAGCCTGATTTGTAAATAAGATTTGTATATTCACACAGTCCTAGTATTTTGGCTGGCAGAAAATGCAGACATCAAGCTGTGAATCGTTTGCCACATTTTCATGCTTCATTTCCAGGGAAAGAATCATGTGTGAGTGACTTGAGGGGAAGGAGCTGCTGAGGCATGTAAATACCTCTGTTACAACTCTACTGCTTGGAAGTGATCCCGTGTCTCGGTGCAGTTCTGCTGGGAGTGCTTTCTGCAGGAAACAAATCGATACAGCCCGTGCACAGAGTTGTGTGGGTAGTAACAGAGCCTCCTGTGTGAAGGTTGCACATGAGCAGAGGTATTGTTACCGATAGGTAAGGCTTTGCAAAGGGAGGGACTTGTAACATGGCTCTGGCCTGTTACTTATGCTAAGTAGAGGGAACTGTGGGGGAGAGACTCAGCTGGAAGAGGGTAGAGAGACATGAGAGATGTGCTGTGTGACTGCCACATGTCCACATCATGGTGTATGGTAGTTGGTTGGCTTGGGCTTGTTGTGCCTTAAAACGATGTAAATTGATAACTGATTTAACTGCTTTAAAAGGCTGGGGTTTTGGCAATAAAGAGCACTCCTTTGCACCTGCGTGGGGTCCCTGTATCGCTCATTATTGCAACAGAGGTATGGTAAGCCTGTGTGCTCCCCTATTGTCACTAAAAGTACTGATCTGGCTTCCCACCTGATGGCTTTGCAAGCACCGTACAGGACTGTCTGTGTCTGAAAGGGTGTGATCACACACGGCTGGAGAGGTGCTGCTCTTTAATGGGAGCAGCTTTGGTTAGCTGTGGACTTACTGCTGTAATAATGCACTGATGTGTCATTATCTGCTGTCACAATAGCATGTCTTCTCCCCTGCACTGTCTGTATGTTTCGTGTGTTTCAGGGATGAGTTGTGATCCAGATGGAAGCATTGTTCTGGGGTTTAAAGTGTGGAATTGGAGTTGGATCTTTTCCGTTAAAATATTTATGCAGCAGAATGGTCAAACTCATTTATAAATTTGACACCTTTAAATAACTAGTTTTAGCCAAAAATAAATTATTGAAGTGCCATATACACAACACATTTCATTGAGCTCATTTTAGAAGTAAAGGTAGTTCACGGAATAGTAAGAGTTGAGTCTTGGCAGGTGCTGAGGAAACCATGAGCTAAATTTGGGGAGCCTGAGGAAGAAACTCCTAGTCCAAGAGGCTAGAGCACTAGTCTGGTTTGGGAGCAAAATTCCTTCTTTTTGAAGTGAGATTTGAGTGTGGATTCCCCTTTCCCAGGAGAATGTGTCTCACCCTAAGAGGTACTCTGGACCAGAGTCTCTTTCAGCAGAGTGTTGGGTTCAACATGTAATAGAGACAATTGTAATATTCCCAAGGCCAAAGAGCAAAAGATATCTTTTGGCAAGAGGACTCTAGAGCTGAGGCACAGGAGTCCTCTTTAGAGAGCTGAGGCACAGGAAAACAGTTTAATCTTGGGTTTGTGTGTTCTTGATGAACAACAGGTTTCCTGGTCCCCAAATGTTGAAGAGGGACTCCAGGAAAGGTTTCATGGCAGTGAATGCCCATTAGAGGGAAGTGCCCGTGTTACAGGATGGATCTGTAGGGCCTTCCAACGCCCTCCTGCTGTCTGCACAGAGTGTAGATCTTCCAAAGCCTCCAGAGGGGCCCGTGCTGTGGGAGAGCCTGGCCCATGATCAGGGTGGGACTTCCTTTAAGTCCCTGCTCACTAAATTTAAGCAGTGTTTAATCCTGCTCCTTGCCATCACTAAACAGATATTCAAAAATTCTTTGCATTGGGATTTTGCTGCCATTTGAGCTGTTTTAGGTGAAAGCCTGTGATTACAGACCAATAGTCTTTTGACACAGTGATAAAAGCCAAGAAATTCACCATCAGTGGTGGTGTTTCTCTTTCTCTTGCCTTCACTGCATGACAGTTCTTGTGTAGGCATAATTGAGTAGAAATGACAATAGCAGTTAACTTACAGCCTTTTGCTTTGGTATACATTTTAGCATCCCTTCAAGGAAAAATGTCCCTTAAGAGTAAATATTTGTGTCTGAGTGATATGTGTTATAAAATCACACAGCTTGGAGAATCTGCTGTAAATATCAACATCAATATACGTGAGAATAGGATTTTTAATTTCCCTTGTAGGGTTTTACCATAAAAGAAGTATCCTGAATCCCTTCTCTCTTCTTCCCTATTTTCATGCTTTCCTTGTTATAATAATTGCTCAGAAAACGGAAGTTTAGAAAATGTTCTTTACACAATTACTGTCAATTGGTTAAATAGGCCATTTGGGCACTGATTTTTTCCCCAAAAAAGCCATTGAGTTTTTGTCTATGGCTCATTACTGTTTGCAATTAGCTGAGTGGGAAAAGGAATGGAAAATGCTGATTTATGTTTCATGAATGACAGCTCCCTATTTCTGGTTGCTCCATATTTGTGGTTTAAAGCCTGGTTTATTAATTAATAAGTAGAATTCCTCTTTGTCTTTGATCATTGATACAATCACAAGAATACTGAATATTTAAAAGGAGTTTCCAGTTAATCTCTAGCACATGTGCTGTATCACAAATCAAAACATCACCTTAAAAGAGCTATGCTCAGTGAATAAACACAAAAGAGGCTCACTCTCCTGTTTGGAGTGAATGTACTGCTGGTGAAAGTGATAGGTTTAACACCGATTTGGGCTGATCAACTGTGAGGACAGACAAATGTGTCCTAAAATAGCTGCTGACGAAATTCAAACAAAATTATTTTTAAAAATTATCCAACTTAGTAAGTAGACTTGAAAAGGAATAACCTGGTTTTCTGAAGTCCTGGACTATTCAGAAATTTTATGGATTTTGGTACCTCTTAAAGTCAACTTACTTAATTTTAAAATGACTGGGTTTGACCTACCATCTAATTAGGGAAAAGAAAATTCCCCTCAAAGCCAACAAACAAAACTGAAAAAATCAACTCCAACTTTCAACACCAGACAGCGCCAGCTCCTTGTAGGTTTTGGTGGTTTCTGAGGATCTGCTTAATGTGAAAACTGCTCATGTAGGCATTGGTTTCCCAGCCCGTCAGCATTTTGTCCCAGTTCATGCATAGCAGGTGAATTAAAAGAGAAAACTGTGTTTGGGATAGGGGCAGCAGTTCCTTCCTCGTGCAACGTTTTTCTGCTCTGTGTGTGCTGCGGGAAGTCTTGGGTTCAGAGTGGATTCACAGTGCTTTCCCAGGACCGTGGCACGAGCCTGGCATGAGTGGGCTGGGCAGGGCGGGGCAGGGCGGGGCTGGGCCGGGCAGGGCGGGGCGGGGGAGGGCGGGGCAGGGCAGGGCNGCAGGGACTGCACCCCCGGGGCAGGGACAGCACCCCCGGGGAAAGGGACAGCACCCCCGGGGCAGGGACAGCACCCCCGGGGCAGGGACTGCACCCCCGGGGAAAGGGACAGCACCCCCGGGCAGGGACAGCACCCCCAGGGCAGGGACAGGACCCCCGGGGCAGGGACAGCACCCCCGGGCAGGGACAGCACCCCCGAGCAGGGACAGCTCCTGCAGCGGCACCGAGCGCTCCCTCGCCAGCCTCAGAGCCGCTCACGTCCAGCTCCAGCTGCCGGCAGCAGAGCCGTGCGGGGTGGAGGCCAGTTCGCCAATGGGCAATAACTCAGTGAGAAATAATTCCCATAACTCAGTGAGAAATAATTCCCATAACTCAGCCCACCTGTTCAGAGTTTAGTTGCAGCTCGTTCCATTAAACCTGGTAGATATATTCCATCCCTTTGCTGAATGCTAGTAAACATTTGCTAATATACTGTTAGTCTTACTTTTGGGATTCATTCACTACGCAGCATTTCTGCTTGGAAAAAAATGCATTTATGTGAAGCATGGCCCCTTGTGAGGAGAGGCACTTGCTCCTGGATGAGCACCTGAGCTGAGAGCTGGTGCATGAGGGGCTGGATACCAGGTCAGAACTCTTAAATAACGTGGAGGAGCACTCAGGTACAGTAGAGCTGTTTCAGGTATGTTTATCTTGTTTATTCTCAAGTAAGACAATTTTTTTTAGAAGCCCATTTCTCCAGATATCTTCAGGCTAAGGATTTTTATGTGTGGCTTTCAAAACCTTTTTGTTTTTGAAATATATTGAGTGCTTCTAAAACAGTTTTTTGTAAATTGCTTTTTCTTTATTGCTTATTTAGTTGTAAATAGACTTTCTAATTGTTTTAGTCTAGCAAAATTTTGAGTTGCTTGCCAAGGAGGTTGTGTAGCTTCACAGGTGGATCAGGCTTGCAGAGAGCAGGAGTGCTCTGGAGCTGAACTAAATGCATTGCTTGGTTTTGACTTCAGGCAAAATTCTGGTGGACTGTAGATGTTGCTTCAGACTAAATATTAGCAGCCTGATCTGAGTGCACTATGGGAGGTCAGCTTGCTCTGTTCCCAAAGAATATAGCAGAAGATAAAGGCAGGGGAGGAAAGCAGTAGGAACTGAGTCATAAACTTAGCTGCATGGTTGTCTCTTGTGAAAGTAAACCATAATTTGTTTAGGGAAAAATTGTGTAGTAAAAATATTTTCTTCAATATTTTCTTAATTCTTAGGATTATTTTATTTTGTAAGATTAGCTACGTATTATATAAGACTGAGTATTTGGAGGAGACTAGAACAAGTCCTTGTCCTTGCTCTGTTTCTGTCTCTGCTCAAAATCCTTCATGGTCCCTCTTCTGTAGATTCTCCAAACCTTATCTTTATTACATTTCCTATCAGGTTAAGCCACAGCTGCCATGGTAATGCAGTTGAAAGATAGAAAAGCGAGCCTTCATTGACAATTTTCAAACTGAACTGATTAATTTAGATTAAAATAACAGTAAAGGTGGAGTGACTTGGATTTTTACTTTTGCTTTGTTTTCCAGCTTAAATGGCTGCTGCTCAGGAATCAGGGAAATCCCTCTGTCAGTGTGCTGAAACAGTTAAAAGCAAATTGAATGCATGTTGTTCAGCCCAGCAGTCTGGAGGTTTAGAAGATAAGAAGTACTTCTCAGCATGAATGAACTGTGAAATGTATTAGAGAATGAATGTTTTGAGGAGAAGTTACATAAAAAATCCACCCAAACTTCTATTTTGAAATAAAGCACAATGTTTATTCCTGCAGAGAAGTGTTATTTTTTGAATCTCAGATGGTTGTACTGAAGACATCTTTTAAAGATATTTTAATGACAGTTGACATCTGAACCCTTCCTTCTAGCTGCGTAGGGGAAAATAATCTATTCTTGAGTGTTCCTTGCTGCAGATGCAATAACCCTCGAATATTCTTGGCCAAATGCCCTTCCAGAGTGATACAAGGTTTTGGCTCCTAGATAGTTGGTCTGAGCTGAGGAAAGCTTCCCTGCAGATGTGTAAATAAGTTATATCACGAAATTAATTGAAATTCTGGTAAATTATATGTGAACATAACCAAAAATGCTTCTCTTGGGGCACTGGGAGAGACTGATAAAGATCAAATGACCATAATGAATGAAAGTCACAAAATGTAAGTTGTCAAGTGTCCTGGTTTAGGGCAATTTCGGGAGGAAACCTCCGAATGTGATTCCTCTGGAAAGCCAGCCCAAACAGCCCCTCCCCCTCAGCGAGTCTGGGAATAAACTTCCTCTGAGCAAAAGTGGAAAAAACTATTTATTTAACAAACAAAAGCCCACAAGCACCAACAGTTGAATAATATGAAACAATGAAACCTCTCGCTGCTTCAGAAGGGATGAACAGAATGGAAGTGTCCTTGCTGTGGGTATAACTCAGCTCTCTCAGTCTCTCTCAGGGGGGGCCAGGCCCCGGTGGGCCGCAGGTGCCTCTCTGGTCTTCTCAGTCCAGGACAGATGTAAACAGTCTCAAGAAAAAGGCAAAGAATCTGTCCAGGGACCTTCTCTGCTTCAGCTAGCCAAAAACCAATTAAAAAGAAAAAAAAAAAAAGAGGGAAAAAAACCCCTCTCTCTCTCTCTGAAGACAGCACAGCCCGAAGAGAAAGGAATCTGGAGGAGTCAGAGCAGTTTCTCCAAACAAACTGTGCGCTCCTTCGCTCTTGAAAGCAGCCTGAAAGGTACAGGACATAATATCCAACACCAACAGAACAGACAACTGGGGATACAAGCATCATAAAGTCACCCTAGGACATCAAGGCTAATACTTTTCACAAGCCTAGTGCCATTTAAGTATAATAGAAAACAAAATAATTCAGTTTTCACAAACATACAGTAGAACTCCTCTGAGTGTACTGTGGTCCATGTGTGTTGTCAGAAATCCTTTAAAAATATAAACAAAAAATAAATTAACAAAAGGAAATAAACTCCAAGACAAGTGATGCAAATGGAAGCATTATTCACCCCTTACCAGGGTTATTAAACATTTTATCTTAATTAATGAGTTTTTTCACTTCTTTGCTTCCAATTCTCTCCCGTCCCACTGAGGGGGAGCAAGGGAGCAGCTTCATTGGGCTGAGAAGCTCACTGCAATTAAGCCACGATATCAGATAACTGCCAGCTTGATCAATTCCAAATTTAGCATTTTTACCTTTGTAAAACACTCAGGATGCAGGAAAGTAGCACCTATAATTTTCTAGTGCGGCTTGTAGCTGAGCTGGTAAATGCACTGCATGCATCAATGCTCATTACACATTACCCAGGAAGGGAGCAAAAAACCCATGCTTGTGGTCTTCACCTGGCAGAAATGCTTCCCTCTGCAGCACCAATTTCTTTATCACTGTCTATACACTGCTGTTCCTGAGGGCTGTGATGAATATGTGTCCACAGGGCCTGGCTCACTGCTGCTGGCTGTTAGTTGACGGTCATGCCATGGGAACTGCTGCTTTCTGTTCCTACAGCAATTAACTAAAAAACCCTGTGATGCAGCAATGTAGTATCAGAAAAGCTGTGAAGGAAAACAGAGGTTTCAGTGAAGGAAGAGGGGAAGGAAAATGCCCAAATCCTATCAATGTTCTGTGCAGAGTCGGGGGGATTGATTTCAGTGACCTGACAGCTGTCTTAAAATCTGTCCTGTGTTTGCTTTAATGATTTGGTAAACATGAGTTTTTTTATGAAATGGCTTCATCTGAATGAAAATATCAAAATCTTTTCTACATATAATGAATGTACCAGATTGCTTAGTGACGGCAGGTATAGAAATCTCACAGGGGAAATGTAAGAGCAGAGATAATGCAAGTAACAGCTCTGGCTGGAGACACAACACAGATGTGCTCTTTGTGCCTGCTCTGAGGATAAATGAAAGACTTTTAATCTCTAGAGCTTTTACTTCTGTTTTTTCGTAGCAATTCCCTCAAAAGATGCAGCTTTCTTTGTTTAATATACGTTTTATACAAACTTGACTAGAAGGCAAATCAAAGCTTATTCTGCTGTAGCAATGGATGGAAACATTTCAAAATCCCAATTCATCTGTTGTCAGAAGTAGCAAAAAACCTGATTTCTCATTTCAGTGCTGTCAAATAATTCAGCATTCAAATTAATCATAGGCCTCAGGAAAATGGATAATACAATTATACACGAAATAAAGCATGGCTTCTGTTCAAATAAGCCTGCTCATTTCTAGTATATTCTGATTCAGCAAATCTTTAATAAGCAGTTAGCCTGCCTGGGGAAGTTGCTCACAGCAATGCATTGATGGCAAAAGTGCAGTACCTGTGTCCTCAGACCAATGTACTTGCTTGGTTTTTCCTTTATGACACAGATAACAAAGAACTGTGGAAGGATCATGTAGGTAATAAAGAAGGGAAGCATCTAAAAATAAATAAGCAAGCAAGTTCAGGTCTGCAGGTCCAAGATGTGCAATTGACAGCTGAGATCTGCAGAGAGAAACTGCAAGTTCTTGTTCCATCAGTTTGAAGCTGTAGCTATGGAATTTTACCCATAAAATCTCAAATGTAGATCAGCTTGATGAAATAAAGGGTGAGAAAAGAGATCACTCAAACTGTGCCTCCAGTATCTCAAGTACTTGGCAGATGAAAGCTTTTAATTTTACTCATGTCTTCACACCTGCTGGCAATTATAGCATCTTATCTCATTTGGGGTATTGTGCCTTTCTTATGGCAAACTGAAGTCCATTTCTCATTTAGTGAAGGTTTTAGCAATAGTTCTGTACAGCATGAAGATTAGTTCAAGAGTAATGAAGTTTTTCATGTGACTAAGTGATTGTCAGGATTGATGTTTGAGCTGCTTGAGGACAAGAGTGACTTGTCTGATGTTGCTTGTGAGGTGAGTAGGCAAACTGGGAGCAAAACCTGTATCTAATATCTACATATCTGGACCTGTCTTTCTTTTCTTATTTTGTCTCTCATTTATTTTTCCTTCAGCAAAATCCAAACTAAACCTTTTCAACCCGATCCTATCAGGAAATTCAATTAGTGCTACAGCTTGCAGAGCACTATTATTGTGTTGACTTCTAATCATGCTACTGTGAGAGTGTTTTTCCTGAGCCCTGAGCGTTACGGAATAATTAACTTGAACATGCTGAGGCAGAAAATGCTTCTTAAAAAAGAAAAAACTCTTCAAAGTATTGTGTATTTACTAGTTGTTTATGAGATGTGGTAAGAAAAAAGGTAAGTGAGCTATCCAGACTGGACAGGTGAGCTCTTAATATGGACTTACATGTAGCAGTCCTCCATGAGTGGAACAGATTATCTTCTGTAAGAAAGTGCAAGCTGACTCATAAAATTAGCTGAAGGACTCCAAAATTGAGCCTTCTTTGTAAAAGGACTGACCACAGCTTTCAGGGATCTCTGAAGGTTTGTGCAATTGCTTCTTATGGCTGTGTCTTAGTTATTAAAAGCTTTCTTTTAATTAAACCATAATTTGTCTGGTTTGTACCACTGTTACTTGGTTTTTAATTAGGGAAAAGAACTGTGCTGTGCATTGCTGAGCATTCAGAGGATACCAAGTGAGGAATAAAGAACTGTACAAACAGAATCTCAAACCTTGTGAGTGTTCCTTTAATAGCCTCTTCCTGAGACCTCATTTCTATCCTTGGGTTTTGCCCATGCTGTAGTTGTCATGGCTGTAATGTCTATTAACACTGCTGGGATGAAATAAGTAGCAAAATTTTCATCTAAAGTCCCCCTGTAAAATAGGAGTTGGGAGGAATAGAATGGATTAGAGAGGCAGGGAGATGAGGGAAAGGTCTGGAAAAGTCCTTTCTTCAAGAGTGCCCTTGCCTTGCAGAGCATAGCAGAGCCTGAGGAATGCAAGGGCTGTCCTGGCTGTGCTGTCTCTGCTGTCGCTGTGACTGAGTGTCCTGAGCCTGGGGAGGCAGGAGCTGCCTTGCAGAAGGAGATTTTCACTTTTGAACATTTTAGGTGTTTATTTTGTCCCACAATATTTCCTTTTTGTAAGACAGTAGAAGTTATTCCCTTTTTAAGGGGTAGAGAATAGAATTAATATATTGAACCACCAGAAACTTGGAAGAGATTCCCTTAGATTGATGGGTCATCAGGCAGAATCGGGGGCTACCAGGAGCCTGTGCTTTTCTCCTCAGTCTCTCAACTGAAGCAAAAGGACACAAAGCCACTTTTGCCCTTACAGCTCATTTCCCATCCAAACTGCCTGGATTTAGCCACAAATTTTAGCTTTTCTTGATGCTACAAATGGACCAGTGTGAGCTCTGGCTCACTGCAGGCAGGGAAGGTGGAGCAGTAAAACCACTGGTATACGAGACTTGGTGATCTAAACGTAGGGCTGGGGGACGTGAGAAAATCTTGGTGTTTTGGCAAAATGTGTTGCTGTGAGGTACTAATTTTCTTTGATTTTTTTTTTTTTCATTATTTCTGCTACCCTTTTCAGTGAAGGGGTCTCTTCCCAGCCCCAAAACCCTGCTCTGGGCTTTTGTTGTAAATAATGAAAAGTTGGTGGAGGTTTTTTTTAGTTAGCTGAAAGAGCACCATGCCAATTTGCAGAAAACTGTTGTCATTACATGATTATATAAACTTTGTAGCTTTTCTGCTATTTTTTTAAGTTTCATTCCCATACTGAATTACTACAGTGACACTTAATCTGGTCTAAGCCAAGGCCTTTTTATTTAATATTATTACAAGTCCTTAAACCAAGTATATATAGATAAATTCAGTATAAAACAGCAACCAAGTTCTTTGTTGTGAGTTATGAGTGTGAGTGTGTTTGAGAGATTTACAGTGTTTTTTGTTTTTTAGTGAGACTTGGAAAGTTGATAAATATAAAGACATCAAGTTGTTTGACTCTACTTTGTTTAGAATTATTTATGTGTCACTTCCCATACCACTGCATCAAACTGTCTTCTGAAGTAGAAGGCAGAACCATTTGATTTCAAAAAAAACCTCCATGATCTTTCCTGAGTGTTTATGAGCCTAAATAACAAGTATCATTGTGCAGGGTAACTCACGAGGTGTTGAAGACAGTAGAAGGTTGCTCATTGACCCCAGCACGTTTTAGATCCAACACTGGAACAGGCTGATCTGAGGGGTTGTGGAGTCTGTGTTGGAAATAGCCCAAGCCTGACTCTAAACTACCCTGCTGCAGTTCACCCAGCTCTGAACACTGCTTTCCATCATCTTCCTAACATCAGCTGGTCTCTGATATTGTGTAAGAAAAAAAAGGTGTTAATGTCTCAATCATACACTAAAAGAATGAGGACATGAAACTGCAAAATTAAGTGTTTAACAGAAGAAAGAGAACTTAAAGTGAATGGTATATTTTTCCTGGAATAAATCGGGCTTTTCTGATATAGTCTGATGAAATAAGAAATGTAAGGATGACTTCATGATTGTTCTAGCAGGGGGTGAAGGAAGTTTACAAACTTCTGTTACTCAGTGTGCTGCCTATAGTGGGGAATGAGATTTGCCCTCTCTGCATGTGATTAGTTTCCATTGGACAGGTAGTACAGATATATATCCTGGTTTCAACTGTCCTTGTTCATGATAGATTAAATGTTGCCTCTCTGATTACCATATAATAATTTGGATTCACCATCTGTGAAATAAGACAGTCTTACTCCAGTTATCACTGGCTGGGGGGTGCTCTTCTCTGTCTGCTTCCACAGCTGGATGTAATGCATGTTCCTGCTGATAATTTCAGCCAAGATATCAAGCACAGAAATATCCTGGCTCAGACTTTTCCAGGTAATGATGTTCTATGCAAAACTTACCAGTGCCATCTTCAACAACATGGAAGATTTATGTTTACTGCAGTAAAACTTCTAAAGTTAGACATAAGCTGAAGTGTAGGTATGGGTTATGATCCCCTCAGAGTTGGGCCTCTGTGGGCAGAGGCTCTCACATGATGCTGCTTGCAGCAGGTCTCTCACTTCTGGGCCTTCTGGCTTCAGTTAGAAACTCCCAACATTTATTCCCAGTGTGCAGAGCTTCATATGAAGCAATTTCCTTCTTAAAGAAGGTGATGTCTCTGCCCTCCCGGAGGTACGAGGAGAGAGAGTGTTAACGTGCTGTTGAAAATACCCTGCACAGGAGTCAGCCCTCAGCCATGCAGCCTTCTGCTCCAGCTTACTACTCATGGGAAAAAAAAGCCTAAATTCAAATCTCTTTCCTGGTTTGCCTCACAGTGAACCTGGGTTTATTCCCTCGCACATGAATGCATGCATGAAAAGTCTGTACATCTGCACTGGAATCTGGGCAGGTTTAGGGTAGGTAGAGAATCTTTAGGATTTCTAGACAAGCAAAACTGTGCTTCCTGAATCACTGGAATTATTTTATTTTTAAGATTCCCTGTCCTTCTCTCTGTCATGTCATGCACAAATTAGTCCTTCAGAGAGTAATTTGAAAACAGTGACAGTGACAAGAAGGTACCATGTGAAATGTGTGGTACTTCTGTTTTCAGTTAATTAGAAACTAGAGATCTCTCCTTACTAATAAAGCTTCAGGTTTCTGTTCTTTGAAGCAGACAAATTTCTAATCAGGCATAATTACTGAGAAGATCTCCTTGGCTGGATCCATTAACTTCCTCTCCTCTTTTGTTTTTTTTTTTTCCTCTCTCCTTTTCCTCATGTCTTGGCCTGAAAACAGTAAAATATATAGCAAACTCCTAATAATTACCTGAATGGCAGACATTTAATAGCTTTATAATGTATCTGAGTGAAGGTTATTAAACCTCCTGCACTGAGCTTTTCAGCTACAGCTGTTTTATTCTGTCTACATAGAACTTTTAAAAATTCTGTGTGCAAAAGAAGCATTACTTTCCAAGTACATGTTAATTAATTGTCCATTTGTATTAATGCTGGACATAATTTGTGAAAAATTCTTACAAAGTGCCTGTCCTTGAATGGTTTTCTGGGTAGACCACAAAATGCAAAGGTGTCCTCATTGTTACAGATTGCCTTTCCCTGTGTCACTTTTAAATTACTGCTTTCTCCTGAGCAGTGAGAAATTCTGCATTTCAAGTTACTCACACAAAGCATTTTCCATGGGGACCTTCCTCCCTAGTTCCCTGGGTAGCCTGAGGTTGTCTCTCCTCATGTCCAGAGCTGAGGTTTTTCTGGCACTTTTCCTCCTATCACCAGAGATTTGATGTCTCCGTGCTGGCCCCAGTGTCCCTCTGCTCCTGAGCTCCACGCTGTTGACAAGGAGGGCACCTGTCCCAGTCGGCTCCCTCAGGACCTGTTCCATAAAGCTGTCTTCCAGGTTTGTTGGGAATCTCCTGGCCCAGGTTGTACCAGCTCTGTGATGCTCTCAGTTAATTTCTAGAAGGTAAGTCAGAATGGCTTTGTGGATGTTTGCTTGGGTAAAAGCCAAGGGTCTCAAGAGCTGCCTGTGAGGTTTCACGAGCTGCAGTCTGCAGTGACTTGCTCAGTGTTGGGCCCAAGTGTGCTCACTGTTCAGCAGAATTTCAAATGAGTTTATGAAAATTACTGCTTCAAATGAAATCCTGCTGGGAGAACCTGCTGCTGGCCTATGCTCTGTTTTTGTGTGTGCCTGGTGTCACCTGCAGGGGAAACAGAACTGTGTGTGATGGGTAACTGCAGATTTAGACAAAAAGTACCTGATATTAGGCTATACTCCTCCTATCTGCAGAAGTATTTGCATTTAGATCAATGCTTTAGATCCATCCTGGGTTTTGAGCTGCTTAAAAAGGCTAGTTTTAACTTTTTCTCTGTCTTTGAAATGCATTTTCCCTCAAGACTGGTTTAGTAAATTGACACATTTCTTGAAACAAAGGCAGGCATCTCTAGGTAGGATTAGGCAATAAGCAACATAGGTTTGGCTGGCACATGTGGCATGGATAAACTGGCTTTTATCTGATGCTTCTCTTCTTTTTAGTCTTGATTTATCACTCAGTTTTCACTGTTTCCTTCTTTCTTTTGTCTGTTTTTTTCTCCCTTTGTGTATTCTTCTGCCTTGTGTTCTGAGGCTTCCTAAAGGGTAAGACTACTCAACAATGAACAAGGAATAGTGAAGTTTTCAAATCAGTGATTTTGAACAAATGGAAAATAGACTTTAGTGATTAAGTCATTGAAAACAGTATTAAACAGTATTGTAATTAGGAACAAAAATGAAAGTAAAGGTGTTTATAAACCTGAGCCTGAATAATTTGAACTTAGGGGTCCAGAAAGAAGGCAGAGTACCAAACTAAGCTGCTTCAAAAACTCAGGAAACCTAACCTCTGTCCCTGGTTTTCCTTCAGGGAAACATTCTTTTGCTTTCTTACTAGAAATCTTCATTTTTTTCTTACTAGAATTTTCTTTGTAAAATATTCCAAAACTGTAGGTGAAAGTTCTATAGTAGTAGAAGTAGTAATCTCCTGTGTGGTATTTACCTAAGACAAATTTCTACCAAAACAATTTGCCCATTTGCTTTCTATTGCTACTGTTTGCTTATTACACAGGTTGTGTGACACTTTCTCCCCTTTCTTAATAATGTGCTAAATTTCATTGCACTGTACAATTTAAACCTCAATTAAGCAATATAGTGTACAAACCATATCATGCAGAATTGAAACAAAAATCTGCAGACATACTATGAAAGTGCAGTTCTCAGGACTTAGTTGCATTTTGTTATAGCTGGGAAATGGAGATCTTTGCTTCTCAAGAAATAATGCAATACTGTAAGAAGCCCCAATTGCAGTGCCAGTTCCTAAGACAGCTAGTGAATGTTTCCTGCTGATCACACAGCTGTTAAATCAGATTTTATAGCTTGATTTATAAGCAGAAACTGAAGCAAAGCTAGCTTATGAGTTTTTTCCCTTCTTTAATCCTAAGAAGGAAAGGAGGCAGAGAGTTGAACTGATAACTTAGAAAAAGTTTGCTGTGAAAGGGAATTTAGCACTCTTTCTCTGTAAGTGGTTTTCAGGCAGAACTGAAGAGCTGCTACTCTTACACTCCTTGAATACATCAGGCTTTAATATTTGAGCTAAGACCCAGCAACAGGTAAATAAAAAGGTGTGACTGAAGGGTTCCTAGAACTGCCCTTTGCCTGTGCTGATTTTTGCTGTGTATTGAGCACATGCTCTGTTGGTAGAGCAGGGTCTTGGAGGAACTTTCTAAGATGCCTTCAAATAGTGCATCCTGAATGTTTTGATACAGAAGGCTTATTCTGCACAGAGATTTATGCTCCCAGGCCTTGCCTTGATCTGAGCCACTTCATCACTAGTTTAATATTATGTTCAGATGACTACTTAAAATTACCCATCTTCTCTGTAATGGCAGCAGGCTCTGGGCAAACCTGCCAGCAGCTGAGTCCCTTCAGCTTTCCTTGATTGTGCAGTGGGGATCAGCTCTGGAGTGTGCTTGAGACTGCAGCAGTTGCAGTAGATGTGTCTTGCTGGGTCTTACCTCTCCCACCTTTTTCTGCAATAACAATTAGCTGGAAAGCAGAGGCTGGGAAGAAAAGTTAATAAAATGAGAATATGCAACTTCTAATGAATTATATCTAAGATAATTGGTTAATTACAGAAACTTGTTAATTCCCCATTACTGGAACTACCTTCCCTGATGGCATTTTCAGTAACTGATTTCTTTATTAAAATGGAAATGTTGGTATGTGCCTTTCCTAAGTCACAGCAAACGCACAAGATAATGTGGCCAGCAGCTGATGTCTTACTGAGCACCATTACAGAAAGGGAACCCCAGACTGGGGCCTCTCTGGAATGCAGTGAGCTGAATATGTATTTATTCCCTATCTTTTTGTAGAGCAGACTAGAACTATTTTTCAAGGAATTTGTTCTAAAATTATGCTGATGAGACCTGGGGAAGAGATCTAGTTTTATCCCAAATGACTTCCTGGAAGACAAGTGTCCTTGTCAGCACGTGAGGAAATTGGCAGTGAGTTGCTGAGCTCTGAGAGGCTGAAATTTATATAAAGAGGTTGTTTATATCTTGTGACATATAGTTATTTTCTAGAGCTAAGCCTTACAGTGTTACCATTGCTTGTTTTCATGGCTTCAGTTTGCCCTGTTGTGTGTTCCACACTGAACTTTGCTCTGTGAGTGCCCCATGCTGTAACTTCCCAGTGTTGCACAGCACCGAGCACTCTGGTGGGGAGAGGCCTCCAAGGCAGCACCATTTCCTGCTTGGGAGAAGGTTGCAAAGCCAAAATTCAGGGCAGGTGGACCCCTGAACACACCAGTGCATTTTGGTGTCTGTGACTTGGCTGTGGTTTCATAACTTCTCCCCAGCTCAGCAACCATGTTTCTGAAGGCTTGGGCTCACATACATCTTTCATCTCTTCTTGTGGCTCCCTGTGTCCTGTTAGGAACAAGAAAGGGCTGACACAGACCACCTATTAGTTATTGCTTCACAAAAGTAACAGCATTTGTGTGAGTCACCTAGCAGTAACTGAGGAGTATCATGACAGTGGTGACATAGAAACACCTTAGCCAGGCAAGAACAATGACCAAAAAAGGACAATTCCAGTATCCAAGTGGTGTTGACTGAGATATGCCCAAGAGAAAAGTAAAGGTGTGACTTGGTTTGAAAGACAGGTGTCTGCCAGGGGAAACCAGAGCCTGCCTTG
Organism: Nicator chloris; assembly: GCA_013400495.1. Taxonomy (NCBI): domain Eukaryota; kingdom Metazoa; phylum Chordata; class Aves; order Passeriformes; family Pycnonotidae; genus Nicator; species Nicator chloris. The sequence goes on along the minus strand of WAAE01020570.1, from coordinate 48,321 downwards.
GAATGGAGAATGTAAACCCCCTCCTTCTGAAGTATTATAATTTTGAAATTAAGGGGCTTTCAGATAAAAACATGGGAATAGGAATATTAGTTCTTTACTAGGAATATTACAAATTACAAACGCAATAGTACAAGAAAAAAAAAAAAAGAAGCAAACAACAACAACAAAAAAAATCCTAGAAACACTGACGGAGTCCGAATACGACCTGACACCCTCTTGGTAAGGGTGTTGGAAGCAGTCTAAAATAAGCCTTCCTGGAGTGACAGATGTGGCTCTGTTGGAGCAGAGATGATCCTGTAATAGGGTCCAGTGGTGGCAGCATGGAGCCAATCTTCCTCTGGGAGTCCAATGGAAAAACCAGCTATCCTGGTATTCAGATTTTCAGGTTTTATCCAGGCAGGAATGCCTGGCTCCTCCCACTGGGTGGAGCATCTCACAAGGGGATGATTTAATTTTATCAATCATGTGGTGAGCCTTAATGGCCCATTCACAGATGATATCTCCCTGGAGGGAGGATGGGTGGTGGAAGAGATAAGGAAACACTACCCCACCTGGTTTTAGCAGCTGGCCCATTAACAAAAGGCACCTGCCCCCTCCCCCCTGGAGTTATGAGGAATGGGTTATACAAGAGAGAGAGAAAAACATCTCCCCAACCAGTTTCAACAAATGAAAATAGAATACACATTTTTGGTTACATGTTGCAACCCAAGACAAGGTGATAGAAGTAAATAAAGAAATAAAGGTGATCAGCAAAGCCAAACTATTAGGTGTTTTATGGATAGGCAGAATACAGGTGTACAGAAAAGGACTTCCCATACCTCCCATCCAGGTCATGTATTGCCAGCTTTGTGTGTCTGCAGCCAGCCAGATCCAGCAAGTGGCAGTGTGCCTGTGATGCCCTGGTGATCAGTTTGTGTGTTTCTGATACAGAGCATGGTGATTTGATCCTGCTTCACTGCTGCGTGGAAATGAGACTCTGCATCCTTTCCTACCAGCACACTAAGCAGGAGCTGGGTTGGAGAAATTGGTCTCATGATGGCTCCAGCTCAGCGTTTGCAATTCATCATGATCCAAGGTGCAGCTTTACTTTCAAGTACAGCCCCAGTTTAAGATTTGTCAGTTTAGCTTTTGTTAGCACAAAACAAAAGCTTGTCAGCTTTGTGGCACTGTTAATTTCCCTGTTGCAGTACTTTGGATTTATAGCAGAGAGCAAAGCAAAGTCAGTTGAGTGTCTGTGCAGTTAACATCACCATAAACAAGTAATAACCAGAACCCTCAGCTGACACTTAAAGTTTAAGGCTGTTGTATGGCATTTCCAAGTCTATGCTGTCTAATGCCCCCTCCGAGCACAATTACTGTACAAACTGAACAGAATGTATTGAATAAACATGCCAACTTCACCTTCTCCTTCTAGAGTTATAACAGTGAAATTTTAGTAGATTTGAAATTATGTTAATTGAGAAGATGCTATTTCATTCTTAACTAACTCTTATAGCACTCTTTTGTGGTTCAGGAAGATCTCTATGTGTATATCTTCCACTGGAAAATAGTTTATATCCAGTTCTAAAGAAACCAAAGTATTGATGCTTACTGATGGTTATATCCTAACAACAACAGGCTGCCTACTTGGTATCCAGGAGAAACACACAGGAATTGAATTTTTGTATGAGTTAGCACAGAAGATTGCAGCTTTGCAACCTGGACAACAAACTGGAAAATTCCTCGCTCTTAAGACCAGTTATTTTTGCAGAATCCATGCCAGTTTGCTCATGTGCGAAATCAAGTGGTTTTCCAGTTTCCTGTTTTGATGATATTGGAGCTAGCAACTGAAACAGGATTAGTGCGCTTTGTGGAACTGGATGATTTCAGAGGCTTGCAAATAGTTTTCAGGCTCACAAAGCTTCACATATTCACAAATATTTTTAGGTATATTTTCAAAAAAAACCCCTTAATTGTGATGTATGAGATTCTCATGTTGCCTTAAGATTCAGATGCATTTTTCTTCGAATGTAAAAGCAATCCCTCTTGTAAGCAGCCCATGCAGCTGAAATGGTCAAATGCTGCCAGCTGAGCCTCTGTTCTGGTCTGTAAGGGCCACCTCTGGCTGTCAGATATTGCACCAAACAGTGGGAATGGAGGGCAGCAAATATGGTGTTTTCTCAGCATAGTTCATCCAGCTTCCCTTAAGCAAACTAATCCTTTGTATGGTAGCTTGAATGCTTACATTTGCATCAATCAAGTGCTGTAGTTCTCTCTAAGAAGCCTAAACTGGCAGAATGATTTCACGATTTGCCACAAAATTTAAAGCATTTTTGCCTGCCTTCATTTCCCAAATGTTAACCTGCATGCTTTTCTTCTGCAGGGAAGCATCCTTCAATTCTCAAGGCCTGATGGAAATGGGACCCTGCTCAGTAGTTTGTTGTTGAGCAGAGAGTTGTTTGGATGTGTGCCATCTTTTTCCCTCTAGAAATAGCAGAGATCTATCTAGAGAGAGATCTCTAGAATTCATATCAATACTTTGGTTCAAAACATACCTGGAAGATAATCCTAATAGAAACCCAAGTGTATTGTAGTGCATGTTTTCCTGATGACTAGCAAGAGTTAATAGTAATTAGCTACTTGCTGTAAATGCAAAATGCTTAAGGATAGAGAAATCTCAAGCGAAGGATTCTTCAATGTACTGAAGAGTGTTTCATGTTTTACATGAACTAAACTGTTGTCTCCAATACCTGCAGATATAATTTGGCATCATTGCTGGATTTGGGGGTTTTTTCCTTGCCTGAAAGCAGTCTGAACAGAAAAAGTTCTGACAAGTGAAATACCCTTTCATTTCATCTAAGTGTACTGCCCACCAGGCCTGAGCAAGGATGTATTTGAGCACCAGCAAAGCATGCACTGATGCTTCCAAACTGATGTGCAGTTTAATAATGGCAATTAAGCTTTGCACTTTTTTCATGAGAATGTAACTTGCAGTAATTAATAAGCTGTAGTTTAATTAAATTGCAGGGAGGGCAGGGAAAGTAGTGTCCTCTGTCATATTCTTTTCCATTAGACATGATGTGTTCCAATAAGCAAATTGACAGGAATATTTAAGTAGAGGCAAAGGTTTATTAAAATTTCCTATTAATACTATGGACCTTTGAGAAAATATCTGGTTGATTGAGATGGACGTATTTGACCAAGTTTTACTTAAAAATGCTCTTTGGGTAGTCCATTGCAGTGTCCTGGAGAGCACTGATCTTCCTGTACTTGAACTGATCAAAATTTAGATTGACAGGGAACTGGTCCAGCACAATTCACAATGAGATTTAGCCTTTCAGCTCTGTACTTTGCATGCTGTGTATTTGATTTTTATCAAGAAATGTCATAGTACAACTGATAAAGCACATCACGTGGTCCTTTGCATATGGACACCCAGGGGAAAATACTTGGCTCACGGTGCTGGTGTCAGGCGTGTGCTGCTGTAGAGCAGCTGTTCCTGGAGACCTCTGGGGTAGGAGTCTGGAATTGCTGGTATTCTGCAGACATTGGCAGAAGCACACCAGTCCTGTGCTCCAGTGCTTCCAAGATGCACTGAACTCTGTCCCTAATTCTGGAACCTGGTTTTATCCCAATCAGCACTGGGATTAGCCTAAAAGGTGTATAATTCCTTCAGAGGATGAGTGCCTCCGCAGTAAGATCCAAAATTTTTCATGCAGATGAATGTTTCTCTCATCAAGGAGCTGGCTTTCAAGTGTCTTGTGGGTTTTTTTGGAAAAAAAGCTAGGCTTTGAGTTTTGCATGTTGAAGGCCTTTGAAGAAATTCATATACACACCCCCAGCTATACTTCTGATACCATCAGAATGGAAGTGGAACTGTGATTCAAGAGGACTGTGCAAAACTGGGGGAGTATTCTGGCTGCTCAAGGGTGCATGATACGTTTGGTCATGGAGTATTTTCAGATACACACAAGGGAAGATGCGTGAAGGAGGATTATTATCAGAGGCTGCTGCTTAGCTTTAACAGCCTAAGTACACTTTCTGTCATGCTCTTCATGTGCTTTGTTTCCATGAAAGCCTACCTGTGTTGTGTCAAGAAGCAGAATTTCAGTAGTGGTTCCACTAGAGGAGCAGTTAAACTGTAATTCAAAAATCAGGGACAGTCTGGTTAACTCTGAGAGCTGACCCCTCTACTGCGTGTAGGTTACACGGAACTGCTGCCATAACCTTATAGTGGGAGCACTGCTGGCAAAAGCAAAGCCAGCCTCCTTTCCAGACAGCCCTCTGAAAGCTCTCCTACTCTGTGTGCTTAGAACTACAACATAAACTGGCATTTCAGCTTTTGCTGCCTATGTTTCACAAACTACTTTAGAAAGTGACTTCAGACGTTGGCTTTATAAATTGGCCTTTTTGTTTGCTTAAGAGTTGTGCTGCTTGGTACAGATTTCAAAAACTTTTGGGATGGTGTAATTTGAGACTATCTAAAATAGTGTGGTACTACTTCATCATTCACTGTGATGTATCTAAAATATGGTTAGCTTTATACAGTTGCATAATTCTTTCATGAATTTATTACTCTGATCTAGTAGTTGTGGCACTCTAGTATAATTATGCAAATATCTAATTAAATTAAATCTTTTGAGCTGGGTGTAGAACAGGAGTACAAATTACAGATGATAAAATAAAAACTTAAGTGCAACTATTGCTTAGATGGTAGAATGAATATGAAACATCAGCAAAGAGTCAACAAGAATGTTTAAACATAATTCCTCATGTAACAGTTCAGTAAGTGAAAGAAATACAAGCTTATTTAGAATATTATATGCATGTATTCATCACTTGAGGTCACTTAAGAAATCTAGAACAGCATGAAAAATGGTGAGAAAACATAGTTTAATTTAACACACAAAGAAACAGTGATCTTCAAGTGGAGTGTTTTTCAGTGCTTGGGCCTGTTGTTACTAAGAAAAATGTATGAGATTACTTTTACTGGGCAGTATTTTTTATAATTCTTACGCAAAAATGAGGGCATAATTTAATATACTAGAGTGTGAGTTAAAAATGCACTTAGCAAAATGATTCTTCAGTTTCCCTTTTAAAAATAAAGAGAAGTGGGTAAATAAGGGAGACATCTTGACTGGAGGCCACCAGAGCTGTGATGAGACCACCAGAGCTGTGATGAGTCCACTGCAGCCTGAGTTGATAGCAGAGGCTTTGAGCTTTTTGCCTCTTAACTGCTTCCAGAACCTGGCAGTGATTGCCAGTGCAAGGGAGGGATCACATCTCCTTGTGCTTGTGGCAGAAATCCAGTCAGCAAGAAACTGCCACTGCAAAGCACATCTGTCTCCTGGTTATTTGTGGGGTTTGGCAGCTTCTTTTGGCTGCTTGTTACTCATCAGTGATGTGAAGCTCATGAAGTGTGCTCACCTGTGAGTACAGGTTATGGGGGAAATGTTCAGCTGGGTGTGGGGCTCAGCAGAGGTTGGCTGCATGGACTCACAGTGGCATTTTCTCTTTTTGGGGAATGAGCCTCTGGAATAATTGAAACATCAGGTTTTCCATTTTTGAGCAGTTTCATGTTGTACATAGTCCCATCCCAGTCCCTCACAGATCTGTTCTTCTCATTGCATGCCCTTATGCATTGTTCCTTATTTCAGCCTTGAAATACCCTCTTTTCCTGTTTCATCTTTTAACTTTTCACCTTCTCTGCCCTCCTCCTCTTTTCTTCACAGCATGTGTCCTCCTCAGCTTTCATTGCCTGTTTAAAAGTAGGACAGTGAGAAACATCCTGCAGCCTTTCCCTGTCTCCTCTCCTAGCGCAGCTGAGGTCATTAAGGGATTGCTAGCAGTGCATCCAGCCTCAGGAGCAGCACAAAAGGACAGCAAGTTGGGTGCTGGAGAACATCCTTGGGTCTATCCCGAGAGCAGCCACTGCATTTCTGCATGTCTAAGAGTGAAGTGTGATCTCAGAGGAGGCTGCTGGGTTTGCTGCTCTGGTTTGTGTACCTGGGTTGATTTACAAATAAAAATCTACATAAATAGGTGAAAACTAGAAGGGAAAAGTGAAATAGAGCTTGTGAAAGATATTTAACAGTTGGGAGAGGTTTTTATTGCTTTTTCATTAATTATCTATTGCCTCCATTGCAGTTTCAGGCTGTGCATGTCAACTGTGGTTCAGGTTAGTCCTTCAAGGTTCCTGGGTTTCTTTGGTAGTTGCTGGTCTCCTCATGACCTGGGTGTGCATTGCTAACACCAGCTTTTGCCATCTTGAGCTTCACGGTAAAGCCAAATCCTCACTTTGAGCTGGGATGTGCTTGTCTGTGCTGCCAACTATTCTGAAAAAAGTCAGGAATGATGGGTTAGATTTCTGGAACCTTCCAGAGCTATTCCTGTGTGTTGTGAAGTTGATGATGTGAATTGTGCCAAGAGGTGTGGGAAGGCTGGGAATCACTGGCTTGAGAGAGTCCTCTGAAAGGGGGGGTCCTCCTGTTTCTCCTCATCGTCCGTGGGTCCTCCGACCCCACAACCCCCGACCACTGTCAGCAAGCAGGGAGATTCTGAGACCACAAGGATAGCAGCACCTTCACATGAATCAGAAGAACTGAACTAAGGGGGGAATGTTAAAGGAATTATAGCTGGTTTTGTTATGGCAGAAAAATTGATACTATGTCAGGACAAGTGTTCATCTGCCGATTATTTCCCGGTGCTCAAGGAAGCAACAAGGAAGCGGCAGCAGCAGAACTGAGCTCTTTATTCCCAGCTCCCTGGGTAGCCCTAATAGAAAAGCATCCAAATGGCTGTGTTATCCAAACTACCTAAGGAGATATTTGTGGTTCATCTGTCCTTATGCGGAATGCATACTGACAAAAATAATATGTAGTAATTAGCCAGGACTTAAAAAAAATTATCCTAGCTGCTGAATAACTGCTGGGAAATACCAGTGTGGTCTGAAATCCAATTAATTTGCAGGCAGAGGGGTCAGGGTAGAATTGTAGTGGTGGAAATGGGCAAGGGCCTGAGCTCATTGGCACTGAATGGCTGTTAGTTCAGCTGGAGATTGTTTCGACTTGCTCTAAATCATCAATTGCTTAAACACCAAACTTTTGGATTTACTCACAGCTTTTTTTTTTTTTAATTGTAGCCAATAGTTATCAATAAGTGGTTTTCCTAACACACAATTTGCGGATGACACAAATTCCTTGGGGCTAGTGGGATCCAGAGAAATCTGAGAAATACAGATGGGGCTTAATCACCTGTTGTGAACAGGACAGAGAAATGACCGGTGACCGAGGCAAGCTGATAAAAATCCTTCCATTTAAGCAGTAAATATCATTGCTTGGGACTAGGTAAGTTAAAGTCAGTCACAAGAAAGGCCTAGTTTTCAATTTGGTTTAAATAAGTTTAAATCAAAACAGCCACAAACCCTGCTACCTTTATGTACTCATTGAAAAGGACTCATTGGCTAAATGGGTACGGAATAGTAAGTTCATACTCTTGATGCTGCTGTGCTGTGAATAATCTCATTATGCCACTTCTAAAACAAAACAGAAGTGGAAGGGCTTCAGAAATCTGCACTGGAAATAGATTTATGGACAGCAGCCATCTGAGAAGACTGTTCAGGACTGCTGAGTGCCAGAAGATCAGTAAATAGAACTGTTCTGGGGATGTATGAAATAATGTACTCTACAAGAAGAATTGTTCAGATGTTCCTATTCTTCATCATAACACAATAGCAAAGGAATAGTTCATCAAAATAACAAAAATCTAATATTTAGGGTTTTAAACCAGGCAAATCAGAGAATACCACCGGGTTTTCTTAAAGGTACAGACATTGAGAACATGTCATGCTGCATTTGTATTATGCAAAATGAGGAGACAAATCTTCCTCTTCAGAAATGTAAATCTGTTCCAAATAGCTTGGTCATTGGAGAAGCTTCTGCTGAGAGGAATATTTTTCTCCATTTTGCCCTGATTTTTTCACCTTTGTGTGATGCATTATTTCTTCCTAACCACTTTTAAGAGCTGATTATAGATTACATAAATAATTTATATGATTCATCATAGCAATTCCTTTATTACCAGAAAATCCTTTCCATTGCATGTTATTTTGATTGATCTTGATGAAGTTCCCACTTACATTCTCAGAGGGCATATGTGCATACCTTTTTTGCAGCTAATTGAGGCATTCAACTCCTTTGGCTGCATGTGAGAGATGTACACAGTAGGCACTAGCAGGAACATCTACCTCTATTATGAGAACATCTGGTATTTTAACATTAGGCATTTTACGTCCTCATTCTTCAAGTTTTGGTAAAAACAAAGCTTACTGCTTCATTGGTGAGCTTAACCTTGTCTGTACATAACTAGAAAAATATTCTTCCAGCTGCTCTTCTGCAAAATCTGTTGATCAGTGTCTACAGTAGAAAACCAGGCAGTTTAGTTTGTGCAGTTTATTCCATGTGTGATTCTAGGTAAAATCATAGTCCCTTGAGCTGCCTACCCTCTCTAAGGATGACAGCATGTATTTTGCAGCAGATTAGAAATGTTTGGGAGGCATCAATCCAAAAGCTGATTATGCAGCATGGTTTTTAAATTGTAGAGTTCTGTAGAAATTTAAAAAAAAAAAAAAAGTCACACACAGTATTTATTTCGCCTTGGTTTGGGTTTTCCTCCTTGCTTCTGAAGTGACTCAAATGAAATACCGAATAATATCCTGATTAATATTTCTGCCTCTTTTTTTAAGAGTTGATGATCCTCTCTGTGCAGATTTCTACTGGAGAACAAATCTGGATAGCCTTTCTTTGGTTTAAATCACAGAATCAATCTCTCTCATTAGCTCACTACTACAGTAAAGAACGAGTGTGGCTGTAGGGAATGAGCCAGCTGTTGAGGAAAGATTTATCCCTTGCTGAAATTAGTTCTTATTATGGGGAAAATACACGAGTATTTGGGTCCATAGGATCTTCCTCCCATGACACATCTGTAGTCAGCTCTTCAGTTAGTCACTTGTGATTACTTGAACGTTAAGGACCAGCAGAAAGCTGATTTGGGTTAACCATAAACCATAGCACTGGGTCAGTATGTGGCTTCATAGCTGGATGGTTGGATGGATGGGGGGACTTGGGGCTCTGCATGTCAGGCAACTTAACAGCATTTTCCATGAAAAGTTAGCACAGCATGACCCTGACATGTGCCCAACATAAGAACTCCCTGTTCTTGGGGCAGAAAGGAGCAGGTAAACAATGAACCAAGTGAAAATTTTGAGTAGTTCTGGGAAGTGGGAGAGAAAAAGCATCCAGGAGGAACTGCTGGCATCAGGGTAGTCCCAAAGCAGCTGAAGGTCCTGAATGGGAAAATTCTCATTCAACATTCCCTCCAAGCTTGTTTGAAAACTAACTCAACCTCAGAAAAATCATGATTTGTCCTTGACAGCATTGTTTATATTGTCAAATGAGTTCTGAGCTTCTAGCACGCATGAATTCTTCAAGAAGTAAGCACTCGAGGGAACAAAGCTGCATGTTCTTTTTGAGCTGTTTGTATCAGGAACACCTAAAGCATCAAATATGTTGGACTTGGCATAAATTGCAGTAACAAAGAATGGAACTCACACTTTCCTGTGTCCTTCCCCCCTTCTCTTGCTGAGATGCTGCTGCAGGACTTTAGGAGCTGCAGAGTTAAGATATTATGGTGGGAGAACCACAGAATTGCAGGACACACCTTTGGGGAGCCACGTGCTTTGAGTTTCATTACTCATTATAGGATCATTTTTTGAGTTTCCCTTTTTTTTTGTGTGTGTGATAATTGGATTCAGCAGGTTTATGCATTGCTGGGAAGAAACTTTGTGACAAAATGTATTTGTAAGTAAACAAAGTGCCTGGGAACAAGTGGGTGAAGTGGGCTCTGATTCTGTGTGTTCTTTAGAATCTGTCAACTTAAGGAGTCTTAGAAAACAGTGCAGAGCCCACTGGACAGCCAGTAAGTCTGACAAACATCCCTTCTATGGACAGGAAAGAACCTGGCTATTGTTGTGGTCATTATGCCTGTCCAAACTTCATGTGATTGGGGGGTGTGATTTTTTTGTTTAATTTGGGGGTTTTGTGCAGTACTAGTTTTGTTTCTTAATGGGAACAGGACATGGTAAACCAAGGAATTATCTAAACATTTTGAGGTCTGTTTATCATGTTACTCCTTCCAATTTATCTGGGAGAGATTTGACAGTACAGTGATTTCAGATCCTTGATAGTTTTAAAGCTGGATGTGTTAATCTGGGAGACATGAAACATGATGTGGCATTGCAGCCAGTCATACAGCCAGGGCAATGAAAACCTAATGTAGCAGATGCTACAGAGCATTAAAAAGTCCTTTGGTCTAAAGTATTCATCAGAAGTGGCTTTGATATGATGCCATTGAGCTCTGGGAAGGTGGACACCCAGGGCAGAGAACCCTCATAACACATTTGCTGATGTGTTCTCCTCCTTGCCCACCTGCATACAAAAACAAAGCTCAAATTCAATTAAACTGCTTGTTGCTTGTTGACTTGATCACTCAAGTGTGTGTGAATACTCTGCTCCTCCAACCCAGCCTCACTGTGAGCATGTCTCAGCAATTCAAGTGCACTATTTAGTTACTGTGATGCACAAAGTCCTGCTGAGATTCTACACCTGATGTTGATGTTCACCAGCACTTTAAGGCAGAGGCAGCACCAGGAGAGGCTGTGGACCAGTGTGGTGGGTGAAAGCCTGCCCTGCTCACTGGGGACTGCAGGGAAAGGGAGCTGCTGATTGCCTGGACTGGGCTGGTGTGTGGGGATGCAGCAGCCTCTGAGTCCTGTAAAATAAAAGGCATTAGTGAGCTCTGTTCTCCTGAACATCCTGCATGGAATACCAGCACCTAACAGCATGCTTGAAAAACACAGCTTTTCCTGGTGTCGCAGTCCTGCATCTGCCATCCTGATAAAATGCTCACTCTGCCAAGTGTTTTCTCATCTGTGATAATGGGGAAATACATAATCAGCTTGTGAGAAGTGCACAGTGCTGCCCAGTGCCAGCAGCCTGGTGAAACACTGAGATGAAAGAGTGGATATGCCTCTTTTGCCTCAGCTGCCTGCAAGGGGTGCTTCTTCAGCCAGCCTGGCCCACCCCAGTGTGGCTGCATTGGAGATGCTGTGGTGCCCTCCTGGCTGTCCAGCTGTACCTCAGGGGAGCTGCTAACACACAGAATTTCTCTGCAGCTCCTGGGCTGGGTGTGGGTGCACGCATGGATGTGGGAAGTGTGATTTTGTTTATCCCAGCATGTTGTAGGCAAGGGGAGGAAAGGAAAGCCCTTTCCTCTTCCTCCCCTACGGTGCCCCTTATTCACTCATGCACTACAGAAGAGGCATTGACAAAAAGCATCTGCATTGGCAGAATTACCGAGAAGATCTCATATGCAACTGGTATCACAGGCATTTAAAAAAAATAAAATGGTGTGAGATGTTGCTGAGGTTAGCAGCACGGTGCTCAGTTGCTCTGGAGAAGAGCAAACTCCTGAGAAAATTACCCTGAGGTGAAAGAAAATAAAACCATAGGTTATGGTTCAATGCAGAAGTTGCTTGCATGTTCCAAAAAAAAAAAAAAAAAGGCATGAGAGGGGAGGGGGAGAGGTTGGGAAAGAGAGAGAGTGAGAGAGGGGGAGAGGGGAATGTGCTGTGCACTTAGCTGAGCAGCAGGAAGGAAAGCTTGAAAGGATTTCTCAGCTTCTGATGCCTGGCAGTGGTTTGCAGGCATCCAGTGGTGTCCGTGTGGTGCCTTGCAGGATGTGGACTCAAGGCGAGTCAGAGGGGCTCCAGACTTTAGGGATTGTGGTGGTGGTGTGCTCCTCTCTGAAACTTTTGCACTACCTCGGGCTAATTGACTTATCAGATGGTAAGAGAACTCCAGTTTTGCAGCTCCTGTTTGCTTGTGTTTGTAGTGTAGTTTGCATGTGAGTGTAGCAGCAGATGGCTGTGGAGGAAAGTGATGTCTGTCAGTGCACGGATCCAGTGTGGGCTTCGTCTTTATTAAGAATCATACAGGCTGCAAAGAGGCAATTCTGCTTTATGCTTTACTGAGGACTTTTGTTTGCCTTTGAAATATTATCTTTGCCAGAGAGAATCTGAAGCTGTGATGGTTTTTCCTTGTGTATTATTTTTTAAGTTTTCCTAATTATTTTTTCTTGCTGTTAATTCTTGCTCTCTATTGAAAATAAATTAGTACAAAACTTGAAAAAGGAAAGGCCGTCTTGGGATAATGGAATCAGAACTGATAATTAGGTGTATGATTTCATGGGGCTACTAGAGTTTTTTTGTGACATTTGCAGATTAAAGACATGATGAATTGACTGTGAACAAAACAAAACTTCGCTGTTAATTGCTGTCCCAGACACTTCAGCAAAATAACCTAAGAAATACTTCTGTTTTCACTAGCTGGAAGATTTGGTCTCCCTTCGACTTGTAGTGAATCAATGTAAAGAACTCAAATGAATGTAATGAACTTTTTTGTCTTAAAGGTTTTCCCGGATTAGTAAAGCACATGGGTTTTACAACGAAGTGTGCTTTAGGCTTCATCTTTTCATAAGGGGATGTAGGTATCACTGAATTTTTAAAGAAAATAACTTCTTGATTATGCAAATGAGATATTTTTTAAAACAAAGGCACTCCCAAGTCACTGATTGTATTCTTGCTTTGATCACTTTGTGTCAGGTTTATCTAGCAAAAGAAATAGTAAGGATAAAATACTAGCATAAGCACCTATGTTAGTTTATTCAGATTTCTTCAAGATATGGTTTAGTACAGGCTGGCAAAAGATTCCAAAAAGTAAAGAAAATTTATATATTAAATCTGTTTTACTGAATCAAGAAAAGCAGATGGAATTTTAACTCTACTACAGTAAAATCAATGCTGTCAAATAATCCTAGCAATATTCCTGCAGAATTAGGAAAAAAAATTAAAAATCACTTAATTAGGAGATGTAAATTGGCATGTATTTGTTATTACATGATTGATTTCCTTATTACAAAATGAACATTGTGGGAGCTTTTAGATTATTCCTAGAATGTCATTGGATTGCAATTACATAATTACAAATAAATTAAGCTCTCTAACAATAAGAACTAATTTCAAATAAGGGAGCAGAAATGCTCACCTTAAAAATAAGCTGCCAAGTCAAATGTTGAGGAATTTGTATTGCTACTGCATTTGCCTTATATTAACTGCAAGAATGTTTTTATACCTCCTTTGCAGACCTAATTACTATAATTCTAGTGTCTGTTGTTCCTGAAGCAATTACTTTTCCTAGAAGAGTCTCCCCACCGTTTCCCCAGCAAAGTCAAGTATGTGACAGGTGAGAAAGGTGCCTGTGTGAAGGTGAAATGAGTAAAAGTGAGCAGATGGTCCACATTGGCAGCTCTGCCTGTGCTTGTTTGTGGTCAGCAGTCAGTGGTGACATTTACCTCTGCAGGGGACCACAGTTACTGGTACACAGAGCTCTGATTGCATGGACTGCCTGACATGTAGGAACACAGTATTAAAAAGCTGATCAGATTTGGATAGTTTTTATTGGAATTCTGTGTTTCTGGCTGCAAAATAGTTCACTTGGAAACCAAGATATATTTATTTGGTACTTATTATATGAGCTTGTGTTTTTCCCCTTTGACTCTGTTCCTCTGTTTTAAGAAGTATTTATATGTGAAATAAAACATTATACTAATGTGGGTGGTTGTTAATGTCATGCAATACAGATTTCAATAAGTCCAAGATCTTTAAAGGTGACATTAAGTTATTTTCTTTGATTTGCTGGTGGCAGCAATGGAAATGGCAAAGTGAATGCTTACATTGCAATGTAAGTATTTTTAACATCTTTATACTCACTAGAAATGATCACTACTTTTACTTATAAACATGTGGAAGTTCCAGGTGTGTTCTCATAGCTGTGCTTAATAACACTAAAATATGACACTGCAATTGGCTACATATATTTTTTTTAGTCCTCTTCTGAAGATGGAACAGGCTTACTTAAACAGTGTTCCTTTGTTCTGTTTAAATAAAGAACATTAATAATTTAAAAAACCCACACATAGAGAAAAAACTGGCTGGCAAAGCTTGCTCCTGTGTGTACTTCTGGGCAAGTCCTTGCTGTCTTTGCAGCCTCTTGAGAGACCAGTCATTTTTGTTCAGCTCCTGACCCAGGATCATGTGCAGATCTCCAGCTGTACCTGTGTGATTTGCTCTGTTCTCAAACTTGTAGCCCCTTGCATCTATCTTTACTGAAGTCTATCAGTAGGAATATTCAGGCCTTTTCTCTATCCTTTCCAGCTGTCAGGTCAGTTTCCATCTGACTCACAGCCCTTTCATAGACAATTCTTTTCCCCAGCTTCCAGGAGTGAATTTGTGAGACAGAGACAAAAAGCATGACTGGGATGGAGATGTAATGTGTTCTCTGTTTCTCTTGTCTGCACAAGGATGCACTCTGACAAACATTCTCCAGCAGTTCTGGCCATTCAGTGGCCCATGTTGAAAGCATGCATCATTGGTTGTTCCAGTACTTCCCAAGAACTGAAGTGAAAGGTGAAAAAAAATTACATAGTCCTGTATCTCTCCCTCTCCTTTAGCTGCTTCTCCCTTACAGGAGAAAATAGAAGGGCTTATGTTTGGTCTCCTAGTTCCCTGAAGGTAGGGAAAACACAGTGATCACCAGTCCTGGGAAGCTAGGAATGAAAACAGGATGAGAATATCATGAGACACATTCCACACAGCCTCATGTTTAGGATTGTCTTACAGAGGTTCTGGTTGTTCCCTTCTTGCCCTTCTCTTTCTGTGTGGTGCAAAGTTCTTGGTGCAGTGTCAGCTCCCTCCAGGCAGCACATGGCAGAGCAGGAGCAGCTGCTGCAGACCCCTTGCTTTGGGCTGATTACAGTAGATACTAATGCTCTGTAAGGAATTTGAAAGTAGGGGCTGTCATCTGACGGACTTCTTTGACAACGCCCTCCCCTATGTCACGTTCTTTGATTGCTGGTATGGGAGTGATCATGACTGGAAGTATAGAAGTGCCCTCCTTGAAATTCTGGAGCAAATGGCCACAGGAACGGGATGTGTTTTTAGCGGGATGGGCAGATTGCCGAGGGGAAGATAAAAAGTACACTAGTGTGTGAAGTAGAACTGCTTATTGTGCTTTATGCCTCAGTGTTTGAAGAACTTGGGTGCTGAGCTGACTTAGAAGTTTGTTAATGGTTTGAAAAGTGCAAACCTTTGTAATAGTGATGCATCAGCTAGATAATGATCTTGATTAGGTATTTTACTAAGCACAACTTCAAATGGGCCTTTCTTAAAAGAACATGGTAGAACATGCAAAAAGATTATACCAATATACCACATGAAAACTTTAACATACCCCACACCATATTCCATGATTGTTGTGCTTCCCTAAAATATGAATGTAATATTCTGACACTCAGGAAGAAATCAGCATCAGATATAATTGCTGTCTGTCAAGAGGCAAAATGTTAGCAAGTGTGGAAAAGATTCCTTCCATGTATACTCTTAAATACAGCCATGAGAGGAAAACTTGTCTTTTGTTTTCATGTGAGAATTTAGCAGAAAGTACAGAAAATATTTTGTGATTTTTCATTTTTTTTCATCATAAAAAAACCCCTTCCTTTTTCTTCTTGCTGCTCCCCCTTTCTTTTTAGTATTTCTAAAGTGATACTATGAGGCTCTTTAAATGAGTTTTATTACAGTTAATCCCTCCTCTCCTCAGGCAAGTTGCAGCTTTACGTACCAGATTTTTATTATACCCAGAAGCTTTCTGCCTGCTAATAAATAATGGTGGTAAATTTTATATGAAATAAATGTGGTTCCTCATTGCAGCAGAAAGGAAAATAAGTGTGGAGTTTTTCCCCCCTTGCCATACATGTTTAAATTAGAGAAGTTAGGTAGTGTGAAAACAGCATTCACTTTAAAGAGACATGGCCGGGTTAAAAAAGTTTTTTGGCTTGTACCATTAAAGATAACTTAGATCATCATTACACAAAAGGTGTTTGAAATCTTGCAGACAGATGTGTTTAGTAATTTTTCATGTGGCCTGTGAGGAGCAGTCAGCTGTGGTTTCTGTTCCCATTGCTGCAGTGAGCTCCTGTGAGCAGTGCCAGCCTCAGCATGCTGAGAGCAGGTGAACAGCCCCAAACCAGCGTGTCCAGCCAGGGCAGGAGGTTCTCCTCTCCTGCAGGAGGAGGGAGGGAAGGGAAGGGAAGGGGGCACTGAGCTGGAAGGAATGAGAAGTGAACCTGAAGGACCTGAAGCTGACTGTGTGAACTCTGGAAGTCCATCAGGGTTTTGAAGACATCCTTACCTAGAGCAGTGTCTGAGATTGCTTCGCTCTGGTGAGGTGTTAAAAATGGCTCATCTTTTTCACTGATTTGCCAAAGTCTCATGGACACACTGTTATTAGTAAGTCTTAAATCAGAGTTGTGCTCCAGCTTCCCCCATTGATGCTGAACACATTCTCACTGATGTGGAGCATCACTCATCTAGATACAGACCTGCCTGTGCTTTCATAGTTGTGTCCTTGTTTTTGGAAACATGCAAGAGCCACAAGAAAGAAATCTGAAAGTGTCATGTTTTGAAATCTGGGATAACTTGGCTTAATATATTTATGGTTGTAGGGGGAGAGATTTCTTTTGGCTGAAGAGGATCCTCAAGAATTTCAGGGTAAGGCTGCTTTCTTGAAGAAATTGAGTTAGAGGTGCTTATAACTGGAAAGGGATAGCTATATAAATGGTCGATATAAATGGAACATAATTAACATTACTTTAAGCCCTCTTCTGTGATTCTTAAACCCACACATGGGAACCTTGAATTGAGGATGCATATCCAAATGTTTCTTAATTAAGTCCTAATTAATCTTAATGTATCTTAATTAAGTCCTAATTTAAGTTAATTCTTTCTCTCTTAAAAGGAGGCTTCACACAGTTGAAAGAGTAAAACACGTAGTTTGTCCATTTGACGTGCACCACCCTTCCTGGCAGCAGGGCCGTGGCAGTCGCTGGCTCCCCGCAGCAGCCGTGTGGCCGTGGCGGTGCCAGCGCTGGGTCTCACTGCAGCCCGTGCCGGGGGCCGCGGGGGTTTAGGCACAAACGGCCCTGCCGTGAAGATGAAGCTGCCAGACCCGTCCCAGGGCTCGGAGGGGCAGCGGTGCCCTGTGCCCGCATCCCGGGGCTGCTCCAGCCGCCCCGGGGCAGGAGTGAGGGCTCCTGAGTGAGGGCTCACACAGACTCCCTTTGTGTGTCTTTGCACCTACAGTGCTCTAGCTCTCCATTGTCCTGTTATTCTGGGATTAGGACAAAACTTGTTTAAATCTCATGTAGATGAATAAAAGGAGTATTGACATTGCAAGATGAAACCTGAAGCATTCTGAAAGGGAAGTTTTTCTTCTTTATTCTTCACACACACCATTTAAAATATTTCAAGCTAAGTATTTCTTCCTCCCTAAAATAAATAGGACTGTGCACCTGCAGACTGGTCAGGCTTCCCTAGGCTGATCCTAGACCAGAAGTTCCCATCACCTGTTGTGGGTCTTGCTTGCCTTTTCCCTTTGGTGGTCCCCACCCTGATGTCAGAGCCCAGAGCAAAAGGGAAAGAGCCAAAGGGCTCCTCTGTGCAAGGTTCAGCTCTGGTTTGAGCTTACCCATGATGGCACATTCATCTCAACCTGTTCCTTGTGCCTCTTGCTCTTTGGCAGATTTCCTCCTATGGATTGCATTAGAGGTCCTTAAAACAGAATGGAATAATCAGAATTATGAAATCTTATATATTCAAATGTTTTTGTGGCATCTTTAAAATCAACTCACTGGCAAAAGTGATCAACCCACATGTGTGCAACATTTGCTCTAATGACTCTTTTCCAAATGCTGCTCGTATTGCCAGCCATTTCCCAGTACTCATGGGCAGTCTATCTCCTCATCCTGGTTTAACATCTGTGCTGCTAAATGAAAGTAATCAGAGTCAGCATGAAAATTTAATAAGCTGCATTCTGCCATTGGTCATGTTCCTAATTGTGTATTTGTTTTCTGCCTGCAGAAGTCCTCAGACATTGTCAGCCAGAACAGCTCCAGTGTTTTCAAGCACTGGTGTTTATTAGTCTCAAGTCACTCTGTGTTGGTGGTATTTAGAAAACAGACCAGGTCTCTGAATTTGCCAATGATTTTAAGGGACTGATCAAAGCCAGACCCTAGCCTGGGAAGATTTAAACCTCATGGCCTTCCTCTCCTAGTCAGAGAATTACTGAGTTGCAGAAGCAGAATGGTCCTTAGACAGATTAGTGAAATCTAAATCTTCTAACCCTGAGCATGGTAAAGTTTTAAGCAATTAAATATTTTGGCTTCATGGCAACTCATCAAGTGTGTAGTTAGTTGCATTTACATCCTAGCAGAGTGTCTTACAGTGGTTGTCCCTATTAGCCTTCCAGGAGAAGCAGAATAAGGACACAAAAAAATGGAACGAAGTTTTGTGCTTGTCCCAAATAACCTTTTGCCAGAGGAACCAAGTTGTAAGGTTCCCAGCACCACTAGCTGGGCCAAGTTTAGGAAATTGTTAAGGTATTGTTTGCTTCCTTAAACTCTCCTATCTTGTTTGCTGGGCTTTCAGCTCCCTGCCTGTTTGCTTTGCTGCCTGGCTGGAGCTGCTGGTGGCTCTTGCATGGGAGGTCAGGGAGGTCTCAGTTTCAGCCACACTCTGGTGCTGCCACTGAAAGACCCCAGACCATGCCACCCAATCACTTCCTCCCTCCCCCTTCAGTGGGGTGGAGAGGAGAAGGAACAGTAAAGATCATGGGTTGAGGTAAGAACAATTCACTAGAAACAGCAATGACATAAGAAAACAATTATAACAACAACAATGCTTTGTGTACAGGAGAGGTGAACAATTCATACCCCTCAGAACACTCACTCCCTTCCTGAGGGGAATAACCCCAGGATCCAGGTGTACCCCTCCTGCCTGCTGCAAAAGTTAACCCTCTCCTACCTAGGACCAGGACACTGGGGGAAGCTGAGGGGTGAAGGATGGGGAAGGATTTGTGGCCAAGACAACTGGCTGAAACAGCTGTTCTTGGGAGCATCACCACAGGCCAGGTACGGCCCTGGGGAAAGGGCAAAAAAATTCCTTGTAAGGAATAAACTGCTGAGAATCTTGAAACAACTTGCAGCTTTCACACTGGATTCTTACTAATGTCAAAGAATATAGCATATTGGATGGGGTTTTCTAATTTTTTTAAATTGCCATCAGAAGCTGACATTTATTTGGATGAAAAGTTTCAGCAAGCGAATGCTCTCACCCTGAGCAGCGGTGTATATGTGTAAAAATCAGTACCTGATTTATAGCTGCCTGCATTCAAAATCCTCTGTGGGAGAAGAATCTGACTGAGTACAGGTACCACAGCAGCCTTATCTGAGTCAGGAAGAAGTATTAGTCTGTACTTAAAGGAACATCGGTGGCAGCAGGGTGGTTCAGGCACTGTCCTTTTATCTCAGTGTCCTGAAGCCTCCCTTCTGGTTTCACTTCCTGACAAACAAAGAACTGGGACATCAATGTTTTTATGAAGAAGACATCCAGGGACTATTGGTTGCCCAAGATCAGGATCAATTTAAATGCCCAAAGTGACAGTGCTGCCCATACAAGCACATCTCCAGAGCACAGCCCATGCCCGGTGGGTGGCTCTGGGCTGTCCCCAGGCTGTCCTCACCCTGCCGGGTGTGCCCCATGTGTCAGCAGAGAGCTTGCTCACAGCACCACACTCATTTCAGGACATTTCCTCTTACTGAAACATCTGGATCTGTATTGGAACAATACTTTTTGAGCAGTTTCTTCTGTGCAAATAGAGCTTAATTGGTACTTGTGTTCTGCTTAAGTATGCTTCACATTTTGGAGCAATCTGTTCAGCTTGAACAGTTCTGTGAAGGAGGAAAAGTGATCTTCTGGGAAGTACTGGCTCATTTGGATGGGATCAGCAGTGGTGTTTCTCTTCTCAATTCTGCCTGGACCAAACCAATTTGTTCTTTTTCTAGTCTTTGCACAGGTGAATTGCCATAATGCAGTGGTCCACCTGCTAAAAGAGGAAAATTGCTCCCACATTTACACTGCCACTGTTGCATTATATTTCTGTGGCAAGTTCTGTTTTATACACTGCTGTTTCTGAAAGGAAGTGTATGCTAACACACACACATAAATTTCCTTAATAAATGTGAGCAAATTCACATGTGTTTTCAGCTTGGAAAAATAAATATTTCTGTTTTAAAAACCCTAACCAAAGCTTCATTAAAAAAACAACTACAACAACAAAAATCCAAACAAACTCATCATAAATTGACATTTAAAGTCAAAGTAGAAAAAACAGCTAATTGTTTTTTAGAGATCCTTAGCATGAAATTGCTGTTGTGCAGAATTCCAGTGTAGGTTATGAACATGGATGTGTCTGAGCTCTGCTCATTTGCTGCATAGTTCCCCAGCGAAGAAGTAAAATTTTATGGAACTGGGTAACTTCAGAAAGAAAAAGCTGGAAAGAGCTGCTGTTTTGTCAAGTAGATCTTGACAAACTGACCACAAACAGGGTGCAGGGGCGAGATGGCTTCTGGCTGTGTCACAGTCATATGAACATTTGTGAGGAATAAAATACGAAAGAGTGCTCTAGCTGTCCCCACCTGGGGCTGCTCCTGCATCTCCCAAGATCTGCTCCCCCAGCTCAGGGTGCCTTGGGGAGGGCACAGCCAGGCCCTCCATGGAAAGGGAACGCACATACACTTGGAGGCACAAGTTCTCTGTCTCCAGGTGAAAAGTCCCAATGCAGAATGAAATCTCAGGGGAGGCTGCAGCTTTGTGATCCACTGCAATTGTGTCCTTAAACACTGTACATGATTGGGAGTGCCCTTAGAAGGGGTTTATGTGGTTTGTGTTTGTCCCTGTGCCATTACCTGTTCACCTTCTTTTTCTGAAGAAAAATGTTTTACAAGTTCTCCTGTTTTATAAGTTCTCCTGTCAAGTCTGCAGCAGTGCCAAGTGTGTATAATCCCATCTGTTCAAAAAAGGTGCCTCCAAGGGGGAACCCTTAGGTTTTACATTGTAGTTTAAACCTGCTTGAATGTACAAATACACCGTTCTGTTTTTCTCATAATAACTCAGGGATAAAATGTCCTTGAATTAGGCACTGAACTAATTACTATTTTTGATTGCTTGATTTCACCCCATTATATATTCATTGATTATTGTTCTTCCAAAACCCATTTCCTAACTCAAAGCTAGAGCAAACCAGTCTAAATGGAATTGGTGCAGTCATAAATCAAGAACTTGAAGTGTCTGATTTGCTTTTCAATGACAAAAAACCCCACATTGACAACAATAATTCACAGAGAGAATAAGACCATTTGTAATGCATTGTCTTGGCTCATTGGAGGTTTTTTGATAAATTACCTATTCCATAAAAGGAAAAAAAAATTAAGTTCACTTAATTCATAATTCAGAATCTCTTACGACCATTTAATGAAGTGCCACCTGAAGAGTTTCTGATATTTCTTCTAAAAAAGTATCATGTTTGATTGAGATTCTCATAATTTTTCTTTTCCCTTGCTGCTTTGGAGTCATAATCTTGCCTTGGTTCCAGCTCAACCTGTATTTCCCACCTGGGGAACCAGTTTAAGGCCAGTGGCTCTTCCCTGCATGCCCTTTGTGTACACTGGAAGAATACTTTGCAGTCTCCTCCTCTGGGAATGGTCACAACAAAAACAGTTCTAATGACAGGTGAACTTCATACAGTGTCTGCAGAAACATCTGAATTCAAATTTGACTTCATATATTTCATGTTCAAACCATTGTACCTGATCTTAGCTGTGTACTAGCTAAGCACACAGCTTTGGGAGGTACTTCAAAATTCCGGTGCCTCCTTTTTTGGAGAATAATGTTGGTTTTGCATCCCTGTGAACAACTGTAAAACTAATTAAAGGAGAGGCAGAGGACAGTATTTATACATTGTAAATAGATAATTTTAAGTATTAGACAAGAAATCTAAAAAAATCTATTTTTTAGTACTTATATTTGATATTATTAACTATTTTTATCTTGGAATTTTATACACTGTCTCAGATTTGAAATTTGAAACCAGGCAGAAACACCAATTCATGTTGTGGTTTCACGTTTGCCAATTTTTGATGGTTTCGGTGTTTGCTCTTCTGTGAGATAATGATTAGGAGAAAATAAAAAACGAAGCAGGCCTAAACTTAAGAGTTACAAAAATGGTTTATTTACACACACTAGGAAAAAAAGGAAAAAAAAATTTGAAACTTTAAAAACACTTCTCTTCCCCCCACGATCTATTCGCTTTCCCACAACAAAATCTTTTCATCACTCTGGGAGAGGAGCCTCTCTTGAACTCTCATGGAGACACTCGCCACAAGAAAAAGACAGTCCTCTCATGGTTCCCATGTCACGAAACTGCAGCTGTCTAGAAACTCCACAGACTGTGAAATCCCACCCTTCAGCAGCCTTTCTCGGGCTACTTATGGGCCTCTCAGCTTGTTTGGGGTACCATTTCAAAATGCTTATCTAGTATATGACAAAAATTCTCTCAGTCCACAACTTTGACCAGAATCAGCATTTCCCCAAACAACTACCAAAAAATAGTCCATTCTCCATGGTTTTGCAAGAGAAGTTCAGCTAAAAATGTCCACTCCTCAATCCCTCCTTCAATAGCCTTATCAGTTCTTTCACTCCATACGGTCTCTCTATTTCCAATCACAGTGTCCACCTGTGGAGGAAGGAAGGGGTTAATATTTTTGCCCACGTTCTCTCTCCTCTTCAGCTGCAGCTCCTAGTGTTGAAATCTCAGAGCCGCCAGAGCCATGATGGTGTTGGGGGAGAAAGGTGCCACCCTTTCTTGGGCCAGCAGCACAGCCCAGCCCCACACCCCGCCGGTCACCACAGGGCCCCAGGACACTGCCCAGCCCCTCTGCTGGCAGCTGTGGCCCTGGACGCAGCGATGCCAGCCGGGCTGAGCCGCAGCCTCCCCTCCTCCGCCGCGCCCCCCCCCCCCCCCCCTCCCCACCCCCCCACGCCCCGCCTCTCCTCTCCTCTCCGGACGGCCAGGCCCGGCTGGCGTGGGCACCCCTCGGCCTCAGCCGGAGCGGTGGCTCAGCTGTACCTGCTTTGCCAGCCGGGAGGGAAAAGGGACAGTCTTCCGGGGGTCTCTGATATTTCACCCTGTGCGTGTTTTCACGCAGATGTCATTCTATAACTTCTATGACTTCCTGGAAAATCACCTCCTGACCAAACCACCACAGGTTTTAAGGTATCTTCTCTCAGCAAGTGGTGGTGTTGCAGGTTCACACAGGCAGAACAACCCTGCTGCTAAGCTTGGCTGTTTGTGAAATTAATTTGATGTTGCTGGTTTAGTGGTGAAAATCAAAGAATCACAGAATATTCTGAGTTGGAAGAGACCCACAAGGACCATCAAATCCAACTCAAAATAGACCTGAAAGAGCCAAAAAGTCATATCAGAAAAAGGGAGTGGATAAGGAGACACCACTCTCTTCTTGGGTTCTTGCTCGGAGTGAGTCTTTTTTGGAAACTGATCTCTTCAGACAGTACAATATTAATAACTATTTTTAATAATACTATTAATGGCTGTTCAACTTTAATTGTGTTTAATATTTGATACATCAGTAGATACCTCTGTGCCATTTTTTAACTGCTGTTTGCCATGAGCAGATTTTCCTTGCCCCTTTTTTGGGATCACAGCTGAGTCTGAGCTGCCACTTCTGTCCTTGCGTGGTTTCAGAGGTGTGTGGGATGTGCCAGGCGGGGTCATTAAAGGTCGGGACGCGGCGTCCCCAGGCTGACCCCGTGCCCGGAGGCGGAGCTCATGGCACAGCACAGGAATATGCTGCCGGATGGCAGGGCCGGGGATCGGGAGGCTCAGAGCTCCAGGGACATCCCAAAGCTCTCGCCCAATTCCCACCCAAATGAGCGTTTATGCACTCAGGTCTTGAGTTATTTCTCTTCAGGAAATTCCCAAGTATTTGCAGCTGATGTCCCACAGGTAAGACCGACTTCCTGTGAGACCTGCCCAAGAGCACATTCTGTCTGGAGACTAATTTCAATGTACTGTGGGTAAACTAGAGTTAATTTTTCTTCAGATCCTTGCTTCTAAAATATAGCTAATTTTTTTTTTAATAAAAGCAAGATGCAGTCTAATAATTCTTGCATGTAATTTAATCCCCTTCAGTGTTTGTAAAATTACCCATTTCATCTAATGCCTGTCAGTTTTACAATTAACACTGGGCACATTAGCTGCATTTTATGCCTTGAATTTTTTCCTTAAGAAAAAGTGAATTTATTATAAGCAACTTGTTTTCAAAGTCCCCTCATGAACCATGGAGACTGGTGTTCTGCGTTTTCGCCTTGCAGCCTTCGGATGCAGGGGACAGGGTCATTTGCATCTTTATTAAAATCATCATTTACACCTATTAAACTGTTTGAGGCTCTGGGTTGTCCTTCGCCAGCCCTAGCATTGTATGAGGCTTCACTATGGCTCATTTGGCAGTGGGCTGGAAATGCTGGAGGATTGCACCTGAGGAAGGTGATGGGTGCTGTTTGATGCTTGTGTGGCCCAGCGGACCCAGCCCTGGGCAAGGCCCGTGGGCGCAGACGTAGCTGCCAGGGCCAGCAAAGATGGGCAGGCTCAGAATCGTGGCTGCACAATCCCAGAGCCGAGGCAGCGGCTGGGGAATAACACACAATTGTTTTATGGTGCACAAATAGGCTTCGGATTGGTGGGAGCTGTGACAGGGGGTTGGAACCGGATAATCTTTTAGGTTTCTTCCAATCCAAACCATTGTGTGAAATGCAGGGCCATTTGCAGGCACTCTGAATATGGAACTTCCCAAATTGTAAAGATAACAAAAGATATGAAAGGATGAATAAAGCAAGCCTCATTAAAGTGTATTCTGTTAAAACATCAATTTGCCTTAAGGAAAATTCACTCTCTGCTCTTGAGCAAGGAGCAGTGAAATGGAGTCTCTTTCATTAGCAACAATCTAAAATATGCATGTACATGCAAGTGTGTCAAGATTATTTTTCTTTGTAAAGTGAAGTCACTGTTTGATTTTCATTATAAAAGAAAATGTGCATATCCTATGGGCTAAGCAAATACAGATGCCATTTTGCACAAAAATACAAACCAAAGTGATTATTTTAACCTGAGCATACACTGCCGTAAGATACCACAATTCTACCAGACCCCATACCCTGTATTAAAGCAGCCACAAAAATATGGGCAGAAATAAATTCAAACTCAGGAAATGCTATATCCCATTCTTCTATTTTTAAACGCATGATAAAGAAAACAGCTAAGAGAATGCTCTGTACTGGCTAAACAATCTTCAACCTAGGACACAACTCACTGCAGCCATCTGGTGTGGGAGGGATTCATCCTGGGATGATTTCAACAAGTGTTGGAAAGAAAAACAGAAAAAGAATAAATTACCATTTATCAGTACCTGTAAGCAGAAGAAACCTTCTGCATTAATTACTGCTTCCACCTGATTAGTGAGTACAGATAACCCCCCCAAAAAAAAAAAAAAAAAAAAAAAAAAAAAAAAAAAAAAAAAAAAAAAAAAAAAAAAAGCTTCGCTATGGTTCAAGCTCTTCAAGCTCTCCCTGAGCAGCTGGATGGTGCCCAGCCCCTGGGTGTGTGTCTCCATTGTAATGAATAGACTCGAATGTGTTTCCGGGCCGGGGGTGTGCAGGGGCCCTGTGCCTGGTGCGCACTATGTCCGGCATGTGCTGCCACCCCCCCGGGGCGGTGCCGGCTTGGCAGCACCCGTCCCGGTCCCGCTGGGGTAGTGCCCCCCCCCACGGCCCTGCATCAGTGCCCAAGCTGTACCCGTGTGTAAGGAAAAACTTGAAGCCCGACATTCCTGAATTCAAGCGTTAATTGTTACACTCAAAGGACCCTAATGCATTATTCAAGCTTTCCTTTAAGTGCAGATCAACACACACACACAGCCTGCCTGGATTCTATAGTGTCCCCAGTTCCCTGTGATTTCTTGTGAGCACCACCCCCAAGTCCCACAGTGCCTGTGCCCCGCTTTCTCAGCGTCTTGCGGCAGACGGCCGTGCCCCGCTCCGTGCCCGTGGTGGGGCCCGGTGGGGCGAGCGTGCTGCCGTCCCCGCGGGACTGGTGGCGTGGTGCGGGGCGGGGGCCGGGGCGCGCGGGGCCAGCGATGCCCGAGCCGTGCCCGGGCCGTGCCCGCCAGCGCTGCAGCCCAGTCCCGGGCGGCTGGTGGTGTGGGGCCGCTGCTGTGTCGCCGCGGTCACTCACCTTTCCCATCCCTGTGCAACGGGGTAGGCGAGGCCGCCCCGGGGGCAGACAATGAATACGGGCATGCCCAGGCAAGCTGAAACAGTTGACCCGCCCGCATGTAAATGGAAGGACACAGTGCATGATGGGGCAGTTTTCAGAGGGGAGACACTGCCTGAGCTGCGAAATAAAAGTATTTAGGGGAGGCTTGAATAACACATTCTGAACGGGAAGAGAGAGAACTCCAACCACCCCTAGCCTCAGTTTAGATACTCGCCATGACTTTTGAGACAAGGAGCCGAGCTTGGGCAAAGCCAGAATTAGTGGAAAAACACATCAAGTGGGGGATGCACCTCTGCCTCACTGTACCACCAGTGGTCAGTGGAAGGTACTGCAGCTCATCCACCAAGCTCGTGAGAACAGGAGAGGCTGCTGCCCTGAAGCTCCTGCTGAGAGATCCATGGACAGCAACCCTGGCTGAGAGACCCCAGCACAGCGTGCCCTAGATTGTGGACTTCTTTTGCAGCTGCTTATTTGAATAAAGAGCTGAATATCTAATAAAGGCTTTAGCCCATAATTCATAGGAAATCAGCTGCAAGGAAGGTCCTGTGGAGCACCCTGCGAGGACCAGCCCAGCGCCTCCTACAGAGCGGCGATGGCACAGCGCCCTGCAAGGACAGCGACCCCTGCATAGCGAGGCCGGCACGGCACCCTGTGAGGAACGAGCACAGGCGCCCCCTGCAGAGCAATGCCGGCACAGCACCCTGCGAGGAGGACAGATACACCAGCACAGCGCAGTATCCCCTGTTGGGACATTCTGCACAGCAGATATCTTTAACAGAACTGAATTTTTGCACAACTTCAGCAAGCTTCCCACGCTGCTTATTTTAATAAAGAGCTAAATGTTTAATACGGACATCGAGCCAGAGTTTATTCATAACATCCATCAGCAGGGCAGGGATGTCCTGCCAGCTCAGAAGGGATAAGGATGCTGTGAGCACCAGGCAGGTACAGGTGTCACTGAGCTGGGGAGGTGACCGCACTCACCCCTCACAGTGGGTGCAGTCCATCCCAAAGTCTATTCATGCATCTGTGAATTGAGGAAGAAAATTAACTTTAAACCAGCAGCAAATTCTTTCCTACACTCAAATCTCTCAGGAGCAAACTGTAAACAAGGCAAAACTGAGGAAGAATGTGGTATTAAATAAAATATCTTAACATCATTCCTATCAAAAGTTTAAATTTGCATATGTTTATGTATATACACTTCTGCTTGCACTCACCACCCTACAGTGAGCTTCAGTTTAATAAAACAGTAGTGGTTATAAATGTAAGAGCTCATATTTCATACAGGGACACCTCTGAAGAGCTGGAGGGACTGAGCCAGCATGATAATGAAAATGTAAATAAAAGGAAATACAAGGCCCATGATAAATAGCGAGGACAGAGGAGGAAGTGCCAATCTCCTGGTTTGCCACAGAGGTTTCTGTGGTTAATTTATAGGGAGGGTATCAGGGAATGGAAGAAACAGGTTGAAAAGAGCTGACTTGAGAGCAAGCACTGAAAGGAAACAAATAGCAAAAAAATCCCAAATCTTTGTGGAGGGTGAGGACTATTGAGGTGGATTTTCTCTCCTTTTTTTTCAACCATTTATTTCTCATCCCTCATTTTAAAGAATTTCTTCCCCACCCTTTTCTCTCTTTACAGCTTCTGCATTCCTTCATTTTGTGATATCATTCTCTTGCAAAGAAAATGGCTTTCGCCCCTTATTTCACATTACTTTTTCCTGTAGCAGACATCCTTTTTCATCTCCTTTCTTCTAACAGGAGCTGTAATTCCTAGACTTTTCATTTTTCCTTTGTGTGGGGAGGCTGTGTCCTTCAGGCTTCTTTTGGCCCCTTGCCAGCCTTCAGTCCCTTTTCTGCACCATGAACAGCTGACACTTTGTTCCTGTCCTATGCTGTTACAGCCTCTCACCTTTATTCCCCTGCTGTGCACCCCTTCAGAAGAGGATTTAGGAAGACGTTTTATCTGTTCAAGGCCTACAAATGCTGACTGTGATGATGCCGATGTGGTGGATTAAGAGGATGGCTGAATTCACCAATATTTTGAACCAATTTCTTAATACTGACAAAATGAACCAATGTTAATTAACCATTAGCACTTACTGGCATGTGCCCTCCTTTAATAATGTTCAATTTAATACGTGCATATGTATGTATATATATGTGTGTGTGTGTACATACCTGCAGAATTAATTCACTTATGAAAATACACCTTTGGGCTGATCTGTTTTTTCACTGAGCCAGTCTCCTCTGAATTAATGTCTTTCCTCTATTCAGAGTGACTCTATTTCCTTGCAAATTTCTATTTAAACTGTTGGCTTACAGCAGAAAATACTATATTATGCTTGAACCAAATAACTTAAAATGTTTTTACAAGGCATGAATTGTGCAGTTTTGACAATAAGGGCAGTGTTTGCTTTTATGCCAAGCAAGTTTTGGATGTAGGTTGGATTTTCATGTCAGCTGAAGGCTGGATCTGGTCCTTGAAGTTTAGAGACTCTCAAACTGATAGACACCAGGTATCTATATATTTGGGCATTGCATACACTGCTGGGGAATGGGCTTGACAGGGGAAAACATGCATCAAAATGAAGTGAAGTTGTGGTAATTCAGGATGTGATAGTATTTTTCTTCCTTTTAGAAGAACACTCTCTTGAATAAAATGCATGGAAGTGTTTTTCATTTTTTATCTCTTTCCCCAAAAAGTCCTTGTAAATTCAGCCTGAATTCATTCCAGATTCTGCAACTGTGGACAACATTTGAATTTCTCCTAGGACTCAAGTGACCTTCAACGTCTCTAGAGCAAGCTTTTTGGTTAGCACACAGAGGAGTTTCCCTCACTGTTTACCCTCAGTATAAGGTCGTTGTCTGATATGCCTGAGCATGTCTGCTCTCTCAGGTATATTTGCACAGCTTTCTCTAAAGCCGGTACTTTGGAAGTGCCTTTCCTCCACGCTGTTTCAATATTTAGGTATGAAATGTCTGTGGTTGCCTTTTGGAGCAATGTGTCTGCTGCTGCCCTGCTGCTCTCACCACCATTTTGGCTTTGTGAATGAGCAGCTAATTGGCAGCCCAGGAAGAAATGTGAGCTATTGCTTTAGTCCTGTGGCTTTTATTTTTGTTTCAAGAGGTTGAAAACAGCTACACAGATCAGTTCTGTTGGTGGTTTCTTTTTGATCTGTTGCTCTTGAAATCCAGTCTGTCCTATCCATCATGTTAAAAGAGCAAAGGTAACAACCAAAATAAATATTTTCCTGTCTTCTCTTCCAGATAAAATTGAAGATGAATTAGAAATGACGACAGTGTGCCATAGACCCGAGGGACTGGAACAGCTTGAAGCACAAACTAATTTCACTAAAAGAGAACTTCAGGTTCTTTACAGAGGATTTAAAAATGTAAGAACAGTACTGTAATAAACAGTCTAATATGCATGTCCCTACCAGCCTCAACTTCTCAGCTCGATTTCGTATTATTCCCCTGCTAAGCATTAGTAGTTTTGTATTAGATCTCCCTTACCACAGCAAAATGAGCACAATCTGCCTCTCCATCTAATATTTATGACACTGCAATCTGCCTAAAACTGGATTTGGATGAATATTCAATGCATAATGGTCTCTTTAAACTTGTTCCCCAAATGTCAGCAAGCACACTTCCATTTCCTCAGCTGTGCTAGTACTTGAAGATAACCTGAAAATATTTTTATGGCTACTTATTTCAGCCTTGTTGTCATCTCCTCATGTTCAAATATAAGTGGTACTGTACATTTGTGATTAGCTGCCCTGGATGGAGATTTCATCCCTTCTCTAGCTGCAGAAATCTTGCTCTTGTAGTAGGATCTTTGTAGAGCACTTTAGGACTTTGAGTTCCTGCATAAGTAGGGAATAAGGCTGGAGTGGTAGGAGCCAAAGCAAAATCAAAAGTTGAATGTGTGTTAAGACTGAGGAGACCAGAGAGAGGCTGTGGATTTCTGGGCAAGCAGGGAGCAGTGCCAGCTGGCTTGGCTGGGTGTGCAGAGCAGCTCCGTGTCCAGCCTTGTGACCATTCCAGCCAGGCTCCCTGGGGGCCCAGAGCCTCAGCCTGGCTCTGCTGCTGCCTCGCAGGGGCTCCTCACAATCAGGAGAAATGGATGGGGAATGTTGGGGCTACATGGAGCAGATGCTTTATGGACCTTGAAGAATGAGTACTCATTACATATTTGCCTGGGGGTCAGGATTTAGTCACCCAGGTGGTTTGTGCCAGCTGATGTTTTAATGATGATTAACAGGTCAGAATCAAGCTGGCTCAATAAACACAGAATGGTTTTTAGATTCTCTTGCAGGACACCTCCAGCATTCAGAGACCATCACAGCAAAATGCTGACATTTCTCTGTCAAGTCTATTGGGTAAAAAGTAGCCAAAAGAAAGCTGAGCTACCTTAAATACAGGCAGTTGTGAGGAACCTGCGGGACTTTGAGAAGGGCCTTTCATTCGACAGATTTTTGAAATTTGATCAAATCACATTTCCAGTGCATATTTGACTTTTCCAAGGAGTCTGGCCGTTTCACCCTTTGTTTCATTGCTCATCTAAGTGAGCCAAAACACAGTTCATCTTTCTGTATTTTTGTTTGGTGCATGTGGCATATTTGTGCAGCATCTGCCTCCCACAGGAGGCCATTTCACATGTGAAGTTGCCTAACTGAACACTGATATCTCTTCATGCTTTTGCCAACCAGCAGGAAATCACATAGCTTTTGAGACAGAGCTTGGCAGGTTAACACCCCGATATGACATGACTGCCTGCAGAGGGAGGTTAAACCCAGTTTTGTGAAGATCTCTACAGTGCCTTCTGTATTGCTGTCTGGTGGGAGTCCTGTGTGGGAGAGCTCTGCTCCATGCTGGGGGGATTTGCAGCTGCAGATGCAAACCAGTGAGGCAGACTTGGAGCACTCTCAGCACACAGGGCATTTACCCCCTGCCCTTCCCAATTCTGCTGGCACTTTGCACTACAGAGGCATTACCTCCCAGGGCAACAGTAGCAAACAATGGCATTTAACTTGTGACCTAAACCTAGAACATCACTGAAGGTCTTCGTATTAATTGGCAGTGTTGGCAAGGTCTTGGTTTATATCTGGATATTAGGACAAAACAGGCTGTTTTTATCCAGCTGATCTGCACACAGGATACACAAAGTTTCGTATCTAAGGTTTAAATTGACGTGAAAATGCAACTCTAACAGTGGTAGCCTGAGAATCCTGGTTTCAATGGGATGAGTAATTATGCACAGGAGGCAAACTGGCTCATCTGTTACCATATTTGCTATTGTACCAAACCGTCTGTTCCTTGGGAAGATGTTACAGTGCCATCTGGAGATTCAAAACCCGTCTGGGAATACAGTAATTTTCCTCCCCAGCTTGTACTTACTGCTTGCTCTCAGTGTTCATTGCACAGGTCCTGTTTAATCACAAGGCAACACCTGGATAACCACAGAGCCATTTGCAGGAACTCGTGCTGGGCACAGAGGGATTGAGGTCCTGGCTGCAGAGGATTTGGTGTGCAGGAGCAGGGATGGTGTTCCACCAAAGGCAGCTCAGCACAGCCTGGAACGGCCTCTGGACAGTGCCTGTCTGACCAGGGTGCTAATTCTCAGTACCTTTAAACCTGTTCTTTCTTTGTCTCTGAATTCTGCTCCCCTCCTCCCTCCAAATCACCCCAGTCTTTACCCAGGCTGTCACTAGTCTTATCTGTTGTTTTTGCCCCAGACTGAGACAGGTTGCCAATAAATTCATCTCCAGAGAAGCTGAGCACACTAACCAGGCCTGTATTATTTCTGCCTGGCCAAACACAGGTTGCTTTTCCAGTTGTGAGAGGGTGCCACCCTCCAGCATCTCCCGGTTCCAGGACCAACAGTTCACATTGATCTTAGAGGTTGCCTTTGCCTGCAGGATTCTGCACTATGTGAATGGTCTCCTTTGCACCTCTCTGTTAGCTGCAGTCAGACTTGAGCCAGACTAATGTCAGGTGTTTGGTCCCATCTCTTTGGTTGGGGTTCTACAAAAGCAAAGTTACAGGCAAACCCAGCAGTCTCTAGTGAGTCTTGCCTTGGTGCAATTTAACAAAGGAAAATGTGATACCTTCTGTCTGCAAAACCACCAGAACTGTTTGAGCTAAACAGCAATATTGGCACAGGAACAGAATGGCCATGAGTAGGCATAGGCTGGAATTAGAAGAAGTTTCTGCCTTCCAGAGGAGTAAAGTTTGGTGAGCAGTTACGGAATTGCAGGGAGGAGAGCAAGGAAGTACTTTTATTATTAAAATTGGTAAATTGATATCTAATGAAGTGACCAACAATACAGAGATTTGAGCTCGGTAGTTCAGGATCTTCCACTTAGGCCATGTTTCTATTGGCTTGCATTCTTTGGAATCGAGTACATGGATTTAAAGGAACTGGGGATTTTGTGGAATTTTTTGCTCAGTTTGGGGGATTTTGTGCTGTTAGTGGAAATACTTGTTAGCTGCAAGGGATAATTTCTTAATACTAAATCAGGAAACAGACAATCCAAATAACTGAGGGGCTGCTGGAGGCATCCTCACCTTGCTTTAGTGTGATTATTTTAGCAAATTTTTAATGAAGTGTAGCATGAGATGTAACTGTAACAAAGCAGGATTATGGAGATTAAAGTGAGCAGCACAAGCAAGGGAGAAATGTTCTGATACTTTAATAATCTCCAAAACATCCAAAGTTCGAGAACACAGAGCAACAACTACATGGGGTGTGTGACTGCTTAGAGATGCAAATCCGGATTGTGGGTTTGTGTGTGGTCAGTAATTTATTACCTCTAATTTAGCAAAATGTGACCCCTGGGTACTGGTCATGCTCTGGCCAGGTGAACTGAGGAGGGTCTGACAGGCAGGTCATGCTCAGCTCCCCTGTGACCACTGCATCTCTGCTTTGCACATCTCTGAAAGCAATCCGTGAAGTTTATTTCTGATTCCAGCAAAGGAAAAATACAACTGCATTTATTATATTTTCCTTTTGGTTTTGTGGGTTGGTGTGTTTGGTTTTTATGTGGATTCAGCTCCTTTGTGGTTTAGTGATTTAAAAGAAGAGGGTCAGTTCAGATGCACAGCTCGTGCTGCCAGAGCTTGACAGCCAGCCCTGGGAAAATGAGGGATTTTTTCTGTGTTTGATGACAATACAAAAAAAATGTTCACTGTTTGGCATTTTTAAAGAATTCATAGGTTAAGGAAATGAGAGGTGTTAACCTAAAACCCTGCTATCAAAGGAAAGCCTTATGAATACTACAATGAAGGATTGTGTTTTTCTGACTGACAAGAGTTTTTTCTTGAATGAGTGAACCTTTATTAACTTCAGTGGAATTTAAACTGACACTAAGCTAACCTGCTCTGTTTCACAAGAGAGATTTTTTTCTAGTCAGCAGAATTAAGTAGTACTATAGCACTAATGAAGCCTCTTGAGCATTATTTGGCTCTTATAAAACAAAAATTGTGATCAATTAACTGCAAATGAATTGGTAGTAGCATATGTGTCTGAAAGCAATCCAGTTATAGAGAGCTAAATGAGCTGATCAATGTCAGCACTGCCTCTCCCCAGCACTCCTAGAGCTGTGATGCAACCTTTCATTTGGCTTCCAGATGGAGCATCAGAAGCAATAAGGATCATGTGGAAATTCAGAAAATTAAGCAGGCCCAATGGCTAAAGCTGCCAGGATAGACCTTGCCCCTGTGAGAGAGCACAGGCAGCAGCAGCAGCCACATGCCTGTCTCTGGGAATAAACAGAGGGAAGGCACCTGGGGGACTCTGCGGTTGTGGGAAGCACAGAGAAAAGAATGATCAGTCCCTCACCAACAAACCATCTTTAAGCAGGTGAAGCTATGGTTCTTAGAGAGTGTAACAGTTGTGTTATCATGAGGAGAGAAGGAAATAAATCTTGGTGTAGCATTGTGCTGGAAAGGATGGGCCAGTTGTGCCAGGCTTGGTTTTAAAAAGAATGACAATTTGGTGAAAGACTCTGCAAGGGCCCTATGTGATCTTGTAGCAACAGCACTTCAGTGACCAAGGAGAACAATTCTACCCAAGAATGGCTGTGGATACAGTTCTGGATCTGATCAATGATTAAAAGATACCATAAATAAATATCAGATTATTTATTTAATGTATGTTAACTTACAAGCTTCAGAAAACACGAATATTTAGGAAATATTTGGGAGAATCTCTTATGGTTGCTGTTAACTTCTATTTAAGTATCTTCCTTCGATGATGAAAAAGTAACCACTTTTCTTGTACCAGGCAATGGATGTTTCATGAGGAGCTTTGGAATAGTTTGAGAATACTCATCTGACTAGGAACCTTGTAACCTACAAAATCACAAATGGCACATAGAAAAGTTGTCAGACTGACTGTTCGCTCACTCTGTCTAAAGAGCAGCTCAGGACTATCATGCAAGGTAGTAAGAGTCAGGTTCCAAGAATGGAAAGCTGGCGGTTCCTTGTGCAAAGGGTTATATTTTGTGAAGTTCCCAGCTGAAGGACCTGTGAGGCAGGGATCACAGCATGACACAGAGAGGGATGCATGGAGTGAGAATAGTGCCAGGAACAGAGCAACTTTCTTGATCCCAAGTCTACCCTTGAGCTCAGTATAAGCATCAAGCCAGGCTATATGTGCCAGTTCTGTGAGTTTTGTGAGAGAAGAGTTCGCCTGTTCAGATAATCCATCTCCAGCACATCCTACCAGCAGGGACACTGCTCTTGCCTCCTCCTCCCTTCCTGATGGGAGCTTGGGAAATTAAATGGCTGAGTGGAGACAGGGCTGCAGCAGGACACAGACCTCAGGGTGATCAGTGGCTCTAAGTGTGGGAGGAAGCTGACTTTTCTGTGCTCTGTGAAAAAGGCTGAGTGCTGTGCTTATTTTATTGGTTTGCTCTGGTTTAGTTTTCAAAATTGGTTGATAGGCAAATTTGAGGAATAGTGCCATCAACTGGGAAGTATCTTCTGTAACTGAGAACATCACATGGTTAGATAGCAGCGACCAATGTATGTTGTAGCAGCACTGAGCTGGTGGGGCCGTGTTTACTATTGAGGTTTGTTTGTAAGGATTTACTATTGTGCTATGGACAGTTCACCTCTGTGGATCTGTAGTCAGGCTTCTGGCTTCAGTCTGCTGCTGCTGATTAATGAGTTCATATCTATGAAGGCAATAGTCAGGGAGGTGTTAACTGGCATGAACCTTATTTGTAGATACTAGATGAAAGCTTTGTATGACAGAAGGCAGATGAGCTGCCTTTCTAGGTCATTCTATAAAACAGCAATGAAAATGCTGAAAACACATTTAGAAATGTTAATAATGGTGAACCGGCTTTGTGAGATGCTTAAGATGAAATTGCAGTCTGAATTAATTTCTCCAGCAGAGCACTGTGAGAACAGAAAGGTGATTTGTTTCATTGCTGTCTTTGGACTTGTAGAGATTTGCAAATGAACCTTTACAAACCTGTGTTCTTCTTGATTCTCTTTCTCTCTCTTTTTTCTTTTGTTTTCCAACAGGAATGTCCTAGTGGGGTTGTTAATGAAGAAACATTCAAACAGATCTATGCACAGTTTTTTCCTCATGGAGGTAAGTGGAGTGCTTTGTGCCTGTCAGGGTTCTTGAAGACCTAACATTGCCTCCTGCCAGCTGGCTGCAAAACTGCTGCAGATCATCTGTGCGAGAAACTGGAATCAAGCTGAAGCTTTGAGGGGTTTTAGACAGAAACACAAACACCAAGGTAATAAAATTTTAGGCCCTTTGAACAGTTATTTCACATAGAAAAACCCCAATAAAGATTGCCCCTCTATGTCAGCTCTTTATTCCCCAGGTCCAAAATAGAAGCTGGGGGTTGATGCTTTGTTCTGTTCTGACTTTCTGTTGGCAGAAAGTGGAATTGCTTCCACTCAGTGTGTCTTTGCTTCCCTGCTGTTGGACTGCTGGGCATGCAATGTCTAGCACAGGAGAGTTCCAGACTCCTTTTTGGCCTGAAAATTAATCAAAACCTCCTTAAAATTCTTAAAGCAGTTTTCAGTTGATAAGTAAACTCCTGGCTACCTGAAATGATCATTTTTGGTGTTTATGTGACTAAGACAGGACCATGTCATGAATGGGCATATTAAGGTATTGTATTAAATCTCTCAAAAAATACATGTTCTTGCCCTTTAAAAACATCAAGAATCTATATATTCTAACTGGATATATTCTGTGGTGATGCTGTTCTCAAATTGAAAGAAGTGAGTTATTTATGTGGCTTTTTAGCAAAAGATTAAGTATTTGAGCCTTTCCAAAATATCCCACTCTGTAGTAGCTGCAGAACACACCCTTTGGGGAATGATGACTGATCTTTCTGCAAGGGTGTATGTGTGCATGTGCATTTACTTAAAGAAGGCCATTAACAAGTGTTTTTTCAACTAAATGTCAAAATAAAACACATTATGCTCATGCTTTACAACCCATGTGACCTCAGAGATGTACACCTATAAGAAGCTTGTGTTAAATTTCAGTACGAACTTGATGGTTTCCTGTTGTGATTTTCTAAACCCAGCAGTTTAAGATTCAAAAGGACAAAAATATGCCTCTAGGTGAGATTGCTCTTCAGCAGCCATGGGTCAAACTCAAGTAACTGGAACAAGACCCTTCTGAAGTTGGGCATTCCCTGGGGAGCCTCTGCTGTGTCTCCCACAAAACAAAAAGGTAGAGAAAGGATGCTGCAGATTGCAGTTACTCTTTGGTATTTTTGCTGTGTCTCCCACCATTTCAACTAGAGACACTCTGGGATGGTTGGGAATTTTCTGCTTGTTTTTTCTGCCCCAAAATCCAAATAGTTCCTACTGTAATAAAAGCTTTTGCATTTCAAGGCTGTTTTAAGGGAGGATGCCAGGATTTTGCAAGTCCATGATAACATTTACTGGTTCATAGAATACCTGGCAATGCTTCAGGATTGAATTATGTATGGAAGGAAAATAAGTTCATGACTTGTTTGGAGCCATCTGTATGATGAGCTGCTGTCCCTGCCCTTTGTGCCTTTCAGATGCCAGCATGTATGCACATTACCTCTTCAAAGCCTTTGACACTACACAGAATGGCTCCGTGAAGTTCGAGGTGATTGCTTTGCATCTTCCTTCCATGCCACTTTCTCAATTTTGTGTTTTTAACGTTTTTTGTTCACTCTTCAATGCAAAGTAGTAGGACTTGTTGAATTAAAGTTTAGAGGTTTCAGTGTAAAGTCAGTCAATGTTTTCAAATCTGGTTCACTTTAGTTTATGCAGATGCAGTTCCATGTCAGTAAAGAAAGATCTAGGTTGTTCTAGTCAGGGGCAGAGGGAGAGAGTGCAAAGTTCATGCAGCAGAGAGGAGTGGCTGAGGAGAGTCCCATATGGAGTGAGATGAGGGACACAGAGAACTTGTGTCTTGTCATCTGCAGTCATCATGCATTGCACAATATGTTGAACAAGTATCTCAGGTACTTTGAAACTAAATGCACCCTTTAACTAAGAGGCATGTTGCAGTGGCTGTGTACAACCTCTCTTCATGCTCAGCTCACAGCTGTAGGAGTGCAGCAAAGGGATATATTAAGCCGTAGACTTAATGATGAACTTCATAGTTTTGAAGACTATAAAACTCCTATAAAACTACAAATCATAGGCAGTCTTGTATTTGCTGTCAAATGGCCAAAACCTCTGGTAATTTCCAGGTAAAACTGGGAAATGTGTTCATTCATTAAATGTAAAATGGGGATGTTTCCATATGTACCTGTGTGTCCCTGTGCAAGGGCTGCAAGTGGGAGGTTTGCATCGGGCAGCTCCTCAGTAGTTAAAGGTGTTCAGAAATCTGAACAGATTGAGAACAGAAAAATGCTGTTAAAAACAAACAAACCAAACCCCAAACAAACAACCACCAAACCTAGAAAGTGCTGAACTTTCATTCCTGGCAGATCTGTCTTTTAACTGGTTGTCAAATATGAGAATTTTGTCCCCTTTTTTTATATTGTTCAAGAAATACGAAGTCCTTGGAGGCTCGGCAAAAAGGAGCAGAAGTTTCTAAGCAGTGCTGCACTGCCCCATGCAGAGCTCATAGAAGTGACTAAAGATATTACATGAGTTATCAGAAGCTGTATAGCTCTGTTTGCCTGAAGCTCTGTCTGTGCTAAAAATCACCTGTACCTATGCTACTCTCAGTGCCTGAGCCACCATGCAGTATAATTAGTAAATCGCAGTTGTCAGAAGCAGTAACTTTACTGTAAGCAAAGAAAACCAACTAAAATTATGTGTGCTACACTGAGTAATTAGTGGTGGGAATTACATGTGGTCAAGTCTGGCAGATTTGGCCAGACAACAAAATCTAAGGCTCCCTTGTGTCAGAGGAGTTTATCTCTCAGATAGGATTTTCTCCCTTCTTTTCCAGCACCTTGATCTGGAGGTAAGAAAGCATCAGCTTCTACTTCCACAGGCACAGTCCAGCTGTGTTTAACCAGGTGGTGGCAGTCTGGGTGACAGCTCCTTGCAGCAGGGAGGAGAAAGGCCACTGGATCATCTGTCAGTGCTCTTACAAACAGACATCCCAGTGAATGCTTCAACCATTGAGTTCAGTCAGAGAGGACACATTTTTGGAAATGCGAGTCAGAAGAGGTTGATAAGCATAGGCTCTATCCTAAAAAGAGAAATCTTTTGACTGGCATTGTATAAAGAGGGTGACTTAGAAAAGGTTATTATGAGAATTCACACCTCTCTCTCTGCCCCAAACCAGGATTTTGTGATGGCATTGTCCATTCTGCTACGGGGAACTGTTCACGAAAAGCTGAGATGGACATTTAATCTGTATGACATAAATAAGGATGGCTGTATAAACAAGGAGGTAAGGCTGTTCATGACAAACGTGGTTGATTTTGGAAGAGAGAATTGATTGGGTTTTGTTGCAGAACACAATTAATTTTACATGCAGCTAATTAAATGCAAATCAGAGTGGACTCAAGCATTTGTCTATGTCTAAGCAAAGTGCACAGCGATCTTTTTGCGTGATTTTCCAGACATATTTTCCTATATTATGATACCTTTAATGAGTTGTGTTCGCCAGGAGCAAAATGCTGATTACAGCTCTGAGCTACATAACCTTTGTGAAGGGGAGAGTGATGGTGGCAGTACTTGGTGACTGAGGCTCAAGGGCTTGCTTTCTGCACAAGGAGATACTGTGGGGGTCATCTGAAGCAGTCCAAGCCTCCAACACCACTCCCAAATCTTGTATTGTCATCTGTTTTTATCATCTTATCTGGTATTGCTTGCTCCCATTATGGGAAGCGTTGGTTTTGAGCATGGTGGCCTTGAATATATGTCAAATACATTTTGGTCGTCTCTAACCCATTGTGCATCCCTGGAGGGTTTGCAGTTACTGCCACTGGTCGTGGAGCTGAGGAGCAATTTGTGCAAGATGTGGGGAAGGCCCAGATTCCCACAGCTAAAACTGGGAATCTGTGAGAGTCCCTGGCCCTGGAGAAGGCCCTTGGGACAGGATTGGTGCCACAGTACAGGGCTGAGCACAGCCCTTGCTCCCAGCACCTGCTGTGTCAGAGCCAGGCCAGGGGAGGGGAGGGAGCACTGGGAGCAAGTGGCCCAGCGGGGCAGATAGAAGCAATTCTTCCTACACAGTGTTTGTGTGTCTGGTGCATCTGCCTCTGTGCACATGCACAGGCATGCCAGGTGCTGGTTTGTCATAGGAGGAGGGTGGAGAATAGGGCAAGACAATAGTACAAGACAGAAATGGGCTCTCATTTCTCTTAATTTCCTTTTTGTGCTTGTGCTGGCGTGCTGCCATGGCAGGAAATGATGGATATCGTAAAGGCAATTTATGATATGATGGGAAAATACACGTATCCAGTGCTTAAGGAAGATGCACCAAGGCAGCATGTAGAAGCATTTTTCCAGGTACCTGGGTTTTGATGGGTTTTTCTTAACACTTGAGCTATGCAGTGATAGACTTTCCTGTAAAGTTGAGTCTATATCTCGTTATATATTGCAAAATAAACCCTAGCAACCACTCAGCCTAACACTGCAATGCCTGCTGATTTCCTGGCTCCAAAGGTATCTCCCTGCTCTCTTGGCCTGACCCTTTGCCTTGGGATGTGCCACATCCAGTAAGTCTGAAGCCTCTGCATGTGTGGAAGACTTTCTGTGCTGCTTCTCTCAACTGCCCTAAGGACTGACAGGAATGTGGGTAGGGGTTGGTCAGGCTGTGAATAAATAAACAACAGAATAAGGAGAGAGGTTCTGGTGTGTGTCAAGAAGGCACATAGACATGACCTCAAAAGTGCTCCAAATCCCAAAGTAAACAAGTCCTCAGCAGTTGGCCAATCCAGCACTGAGCCTGTGTGCTACGCTTGTTAAGTGCCCTGCTTTATTCAGGTTGCATCAAGATACTGTACTGTAACAGCAGTGTTACCAATGTAAACTAACTTTTGCATTCTTTTATTTTGCAGAAAATGGATAAAAACAAAGACGGAGTTGTAACTCTAGATGAGTTTATTGAATCATGTCAGGAGGTAAGGACTAAATTATAACTGCAAGGAAAGCTCTATCTCATGTCACATCATTTGCTTCCCTTTGGATAAACTCTATTTGAAACAAGATGCTGCTCAGGATCCTGGGTTTTCTTTGCTCTGTGATAAAACAAAAGTCAAACCAAAACAGCTTCAAGACTGAGTTTGTGATGCCCTGTGAAGCCTGTGACTCAATAGGGAGGTAGGGTCAGGCAGAATATGGGAGCTGATGTCTTCATGTGCAGTGCTGGGACCAGTGGTTTTTTTTCCTGAGAGGACTGCAGTGCCTGATTCTACAGGCAAGCAGACAACTGTAGAGAAAGCTCTTAACTGTCTTAGGTGGTTTTGGGGTTTTGTTGGTTTAGTTTTGGGGGGGGCGTTTTCCTTCATTTTGAGAGTCTGCTGCTGTCTCTGTGTGCTGCCTGAGATGTCATTATCAGGTACCACATTACTGGAACTGCCCAGAGTCAAAGGTGTCTCAAATTCTTGCAATTACAGCATTGAGTTATAAAAGCAGTTGATGTTTTCATAGTCAAACATTAAAAGCAAATGCTGTCACTATAGCAATGATTTTAATTTTTCCTCTGTTTTGGAAGTAAACCCCCTCTTGCAAATTCCATATATGAGGTTGGCTGTGATAAGTTTTTGTTGGTACTTTTAGGACTGGCACAAAGAAGTATCTGCATTAATATGCAGTTGGCCTAAATATCTGTTGTCTTAGACCTTGACTGCATGAATATTCACTCAGAGATATCTCTAACATTTGCCCGATACAATAATGGTGCAAAAGGCAACCTCTGTCTTTTGGAATGTTTACATTGGTGCACAGAATTGCATATCGGCCCTTCAGTGCATTTTACGTTGCCTGGAAAATTCTTTCCCTTTCTGCAGCCAGACAGTGAGGGGAAGGTGCTCACTGTGGAGGGCTGGGCTGGCTTCTGCTGGTTTGGTGTCAAACCTGGCTCTGGCCACATCCAGTCTCAGTCAGGGACCTCAGACAGCAAAATCATTGTTTAGCAGATGCGTAATAATAGGCTAATGTTTTTCAGTTGCTTCATTCTTGGTCCTTCCTGATTGTTTGGCTTATTTTTGACACTATCATTAGTTGATCATTTGTGTTGTGTATTATTCTTCACATTCTTAACTTGCCTGTAGGTGTGTGTATGATCAGTGGTCTCAGTATTGAAGCAGCTCTAC
Organism: Nicator chloris; assembly: GCA_013400495.1. Classification (NCBI taxonomy): domain Eukaryota; kingdom Metazoa; phylum Chordata; class Aves; order Passeriformes; family Pycnonotidae; genus Nicator; species Nicator chloris. Next base: position 6,180 of record WAAE01020570.1, on the reverse strand, counting down.
CTGTAACAGTTAGAGTTTTAATTCTCTGTCTCCATTTGGGTTTGGTTCCTTCCACTGCCATCCTGGCACTGGGAGCTGGGCAGGCTGATGCACTGTCAGCTGCTGTTTCCTGGCAGGCAGGAGCAAGCCCTGCAACACCAAGATTTATTCTTTCTATCTTTATGAAAAACAAACCAAAGTGTGCAGCAGTGCTCATCTGTGCCACTGCAGCAGCTCTGAGCACAGTGAAGCCCTGGCATGACCCTGGAGAGGGTGATTGGCTTCCCGTGCCAGGTGATGCCTTGCACCCTCTGAGGGAGCAGTGACAGGGATGATGCAGCCCCACAAAACCACTGAGGAATGTAGTGCAATAGATCTCTTAAGCTGCTCAATGTGGAAAATTGTTTTCATGTTACAGGCAAACAGCTGTTCTAACTTTTGGAATAACTGAATTCCTGTGGGGGGGGAACCATCATTATGTTTTTGAATATGAATCTGTTTCTTATCTTGAAGTATAATTCCAATACTTCAGGAAAAATAATCCAAGATTTCCCTTGTGTCTGTCTGTAACTTTCTCATTTTGCTCTAGGAGCCTCAGAGAGGCTGAGGTTGCACAGATTGCATGTGTTTTGGGTTTGAGCTGGAATTTCTGGCAGGAAGCGGTCCCTCAAGGCAGTTTGCTTGTCAGTTCAAAACCTGCCATTCCATTTGGACTTGTGGAGTAATAGCCAAGAGCACATTTGCACAACCAGAGTCAGGGACATCCAAGGGTTGAGCACAGGCACCAACCCAGTGCCCTGCCCAGCACAGCCTGTGCTGGATGTCAGTCTGAGGAGAAGACCCTGTGCTTGTTGTGCCTCAAACCAAGCCAGGGCCCAAGCACAAGCCGGCTGCTGTGCTGAATCAGGCCTGGCACTGAACCAGCCCCAGCTCACAGAGGGGGAAAACATTCCCAGAGCAAGGCTGCTGCCTGCAGGAGCAGCTGCAGAGCTCCTTGGTGCCAAGGCAGAGTTAGGAATTCTGCTTGTCCATGCTGGTTTCATGGAAATATCTTCTCCTTGCTTTCAGGACGACAATATCATGCGATCCTTACAGCTCTTTGAGAATGTCATGTAACCAGATGAACACTGGAGGAGTCTGAGACTTCTGTGTAACAAAGATCTCCTTTCTGGGTGAAAGATTTTACAACTGAGCCATGTCCAGTGTGCAAGGATTTTGTATGACATGTCCAACCAAATGGAAACTGAATGCAACCAATCCCACCTCTTCTTCCCAGAAGATGCTGGTGGACCTTTGTTTCATTTTGGAAGCATGTGAATATTTTAATAAATCCCAGCAAGAGAGAACTGCTGCTCGAAGTTCAATGAGTAATAAAGAGCATTGTTTTCTAGACACAAGTCCTGCTTTTAATCAAGCAAGCTTAATTCCCTATGATAGCACATGTTGATAGCTATTCAGCCATCTATTGCAAGTGACAGCTCAGTCCATACCTCTGTTCAGCACAATGTTCTGTGGATGCCTTGCTGTTAATCTGCTTTAACAAAACCCCAATATACCAAGGCAGTCTGTGAAAAATGAACAGTCAATGTACCTGGGGCATTAAACAGCCCATGTAGCCAGTATCCCCATTTCTGCAGAGATCCTGCTTATCCTCTCACATGCACTGGTGCCACCATGCTGAGTTTAGTGGAGTTCTTCCTGAACATATTAGCCAGGTGATCTTCATGCCAGGGTGAGCCAGAAAGGAGCAGAATGTGTTGCACATATTAATACAAAAGTACAGAACAAATCCTGTTCAGGAATGGTAAGTTCCCAAGAGACCAGGCAGGGGTGTAAGGGCTGGTACAGAAAGATGAGCACCTGCTCTGGTCCCAGCCTCCTGTTAATCCCAGGGGCACCAGGTGATGCTCCACTGTGCATCTCAGCAGCACCACAGCCATAAGCTCTGGGCCTTTTGCTGTAGTTTGGCACACACTTTCTAGGTTCATCACTGGATGTTACAGTAAGGTCTTGCCCCTTTATGGATTTATTTAAGCTTTCTTGTTTGACTTAGTGAAGAACAAAGATGCAGCTGTGTTTCAACATACAGACCTTAGCACCCACAAAGTGCCCAGCACATTTGATTGAGAGCTCTTGAATTGTTATTAGCCTCAGAATCAGCTGCCAGGCCCATATTTTTTTTTTCCTACAAGGTGGAAGCATGCCCTGTATAAGCCCCATTGATTTAGGGGTTTGATTTTTAAATTAATAAAACAGAAAAGCTCATGTAGTGAATTTACACCAAGGTTGGATGATTTGTTAGCTGGGGAATGTCAGAGCCTTCTGTGAAGAAGCCTCTTAGGAAAGCTGACCCACCAGAGTGCCATTGCCATCTCCAGGCAGACAGTGGCTGAGAAGCAGAGGGAAGGAGGGAACAGCCAACTTTTCCAGCTGCTCAAACCACGCAGATGGGATGGTCCCTGCCACAGTGCTGCACCACCCCCATCCAGTAGGCATCTATTTTTATTGTATCACATACTTTTTACAGACAAACTGTTAGCACTGAGGATATATTTCAAAATTATGTAAGTGGAAGGTTTTTATAATATAAAATATATAGAATGCCTCAGTTCTGTAGCCCTAATTTTATAAAAAATTCATTTATTGAGGCATTCCTGATTACAGAAGTAGGTCTGATCAGTCCTAGTATAATGATAATGCCAATTCCCCAAGATGGGGCATTTTCCCCTTTTACTGTTCTCCTCCATACACTTCTGTGTAGTCTTAACTTTATTTCTTTAAGTTGTCCCCTTGTCATCAAAAGTGCTGCTGCTCAAGTGAAGTTACATGTCTGCAGGAATGACATCTTAGTCCACCTTGTTTATTGCCTTTCATACAAATACCATTAATGAATTCCTCCCTGCAGTGATCCAGCAGCTCTGGTGAGGGGCTGGGATGCGCAGGAGGGATGCCATGCTCTGGGAGTACCTTTCCTCCAGTTGTTGGGTATTGTCATTTAGGCTTTATTTAACAGGCACTTGGTGAAGACATCAGTTGTAGCTGAAATAATACACAGTTTACACCGTTCCTTCTTGAATCTTCTTGCAATCACTTTAATTTAATATAATTACCAGATTTTCCCTCCCATCAAAACTGCTTAGTCTATTATCCTAAGCAGTTCACTTCAGCAAAGGGAGAAGTGGTCAGGACAATGGAAATGAAGGATTTGAATCAGGCTAGCACAGTGCCTTTTTCCTCTAACAGTCTTGCTTCAAGGGTGCCCATGAGATGGCACATAGAGACAGAAATATTTAGAATGTGACCTTTTCAAAAGAAAATGTTATTAGTTGCATGATGCCATAGTCCCTGAAGCTAAATTAATTTCTGGAGTTATTGTGATGAAATTGGCCTCATCTGTGTTTCCTGGCCCTGTTGGCAGCTGTTCTGTGGGGGCTGCCTTTGTCACCAGCGCTTCACGGCTTTCTCTTGAGTGTGGCTCCAGCTCAGCAGCAAACAGCTGGTGCCACTGTCAGTGCATGCTGATGTGCAGTGCTGAAATCAGGGTACCAATACTGGACCTGCACTTCTGCCATCTCCTTTGCTGCTCCACTGTGCCTGCTTTTCACTGCCAGGAACAATGAGGCTGCATCAGGTAGAGAGGGAGATGCTGACAGCCACACTGAGTCTGCTCTTAGAGGATAATGAGCTTTGGTTTGGATCCCACTGGAGTCAAACCTCTCACACACACCCCTGCTGTTCAGCCCTAGGTTGAGCTCTGTGCTTCACTTGCAGCCCGCAGTAGCTGAGACAGGCAAGCTTGCAAAGTGTCACCCACAGCTGTATTTTCTCAAAGCTCAGATTGCAGAATCTATCTGTGGCAGAGTCCCTGCCATTGCAAACCCAATTATTTCCCTGGTCCCACTGTTTGTCCCTGATGCCACTGTTACAGCCAGAGGCTGGGATGCACCAGTGCATAGAAGGCCTCCGGGTTTTCCATCAGCAGCATCTGTCCATAGCAGGTGTGCTCCAGCTGGCAGGTGAGACATCACTGACTGTGAGAGAGCTGCTCTCTGCGTGGAAATGGCTTTGGGTTTGTTTTTCATGTTTTCTGTGAATGTTACTCTACTGTAAACTTGCCAAGCCTCTGCTTGCTCATAAACGGGGCTTGCAATATTTATGACAAACACTACTACAGATTTCTAAATAAAACACACTATGCTACTCCAGTCTCCCACCCTCATCAATCCTCCTGCCAGTAGGCAGAAGGCAGTTCCTGTTACAGTCAGATTCTCTGTCAGTGCTATCAACTGTGCACATTTCCTCCAAGTTATGAATGTTTAAATAATGTCTGAATTAGGACTCTGACTGTTTCACTAGTTACAAACATTAGTCTGTATCTTCATGCCAGCATTTTATAAAGAAATCCTTTCTAACATGCATTTTAGGTAACAATCTGTTGACAAATAGGAATGTGATAAATGATAATGAGAAAAAGGTACCGTGCCTGTTCTGTAGCTGTTTTCCTATTCCTTTGAATGCAATGCAATATTGTGGGTGACCATGAGCCAAGCTAACAGCTTGAAACACAAATACCCTGAGGTTCAGGCATCATGGGCAGTGGCATTTCCTAACTGCAATATGTATTGAGAACAAACCCCCTTGTGTCTGTGGGTCACCTCTGATGAGATGGTAGCAGCAGTGTGTAAAACTTTTCTCCTTCTTTATGGAAGTGCCATGAAAGACCTAAGGAAATGTGCAAATAATGTAAATTTTGATAACTAAAGCCATGTTAATCGATCAGCCATGTATACCTTCACTGTTACAAATGCTATTCTCCAATGGCAATTGGTATACAATTTTGTTGAATGGTTTTTAAAATGTTGGTTTTAATAATAAAAAGAAATACCTGTAAGAGGGTGTCCTTTCTTAAACCCAATATATATTTTTTCTCAAGGGACACTGTCAGGTTAAAATTTGCAATAAAACATTTTAAAGTGTGACAAGAAACCATATATTCTTGTGTGTGGGGTCTTTGAACTGTGCTGTGAGCTGACACATGCTAATTATTTATCTGCATCACTGATTCAGGGGTGCTCTTACATTTGATGTGGTGATTTACACTGAACTGATAGTTTGGCTCTTGTGTAAAGTTCAGAAACGTTCTTCTATCTGCACCACTGATAGTAACTTAGGGTGGTGAAAACTGAAAGCTTACAGGCATGTCTTTTCCCTTCCGTAGTTCTACTTAAGCACAGCAGGAAGGCAGAGAATCATGTTGAAAAAAAAATGAAAGCACTATTTTATGTTATAGATAAGAAAAATAACCCAAAACCTCACAGTGTCCCTTAAGCTTTGGTTTATTGTAAGCATCTATTCTGACACATGGAGGAATGCAGAAGTGATTTTGCCAGACTATATATACGTGTGTACATATATATATATATATATATATATATATATATATATGTTTGCTAAACTCCATTTTGTAGGGTATTATCTGTCTACCAGTACATCCCAGGACAAAGAACATTCATCCATGCAGAAATATGAAAATAAAGGTGTTTGTGTGAAACGTGGTCTTTGTGTCACTACAGTGCCTGCCCAGCACCTGCTCCTCCAGGCACCTCTTGCTCCCAGAGACAGCAGGGCCCTCTGGACAATGCCAGACTGGAATTCTTGTTCCCTCTGCAAGAAGAAGGTGTGCTCACTGCCTGTTCAACACCTCTCATTCCCTGGGATGTGTCCCAGCTGCCGCCAGGCAAAGCAGGCTTGGGCTCAAAGCACGTGCGTAGGCTTTTTGTTTGCTTTTTGTCTGAGGTTTGTTCGAGTGGCTGGTGAAGCCTGAGTTCCTGCTGCGAGATGTTTGACAGCTCTGGTTTTATTCTGAGCCCATCATTGCTGCAGTCTGAGCATCTCGTCCTGCTGTTTCAGGGGTCCAGGGCATTGCACCTGATGGATGGAGGGGTAGTGGGGAGGCAGCAGCTCTGCACTGGCCCAGGGGCTGTCTCTCATGCTGGAGCACAGGGGGGAACCTCAGGTGTGTGCCACAACTCAGCTTTTTTTTTTTTTACAACTCTTTCAGTAATGAAAGATTACTTTTAAATCCAATAATAGCATTTTTTTTTTTAATCTGAGAGAATAATTCTGTAACCTTTGCTTAACCACACAGTCCAGCAAACTGGAGTGTTTGGGGTTCAACAACTGCTATTCCTACCCCCAATA